>JBBYHK010109629.1:0-40261 GCA_038382065.1 Adansonia grandidieri | reverse complement strand
TAATCTTGAAAATAATTAAACACAAGCTAATTAAGCTTAAGTTTTAGTTATATTAAAACTAAGATTAATTCAAAGCTTATATAGCTAACAGATTGGAGGACTAATATAGGTCCATACTAATCCTTATTGATTGAGGTTAGCATGGACATAACTGGGGGTTTTCCTTGAAAATAGATTTTCCCAAGCATCATAGAGGCATTTAATAGACATATGGTGAACTAAACTTAATAGAGTATCAAACATGTGTAAACACTAAAAAAACAAGTTATCCATTCATTCCAACCAAGGATTCATGGAGAAAATGCATTCAAAGGAATGGTAAAGATCAAAACATGTTAGAGTGAACATTTATATATGAAATGAGCACATAAAGATGAGAACAACATAGCAAAAATGAATGAACAGGAGCTATTTTGATATCAAAAAGAGATATGGCCTTTTTGATCATTCAAACAACATCAAAGCGCCAAGAAAGTCACAAAAATCCTAAAACTACCATAAACAAGGCCACAATAATACATGAAGATCCTATTAAGGCAATGGGAATGTGGAGGGCTTATTACATGATGGTAATAATGAAAAATAGAAACTATAATGGAGAAGAGATGAAAAATATACCCAATAAGACCTTAACTCCTAGCTTTATCTTTGAACAACAAACTAAGTACCTTTGAGCTCACTTTTTTTCCCTCTTTTTGCTATGGACTAGCAAGAAAGGAATGGAAAGAAGGAGCTTTTGGTTTTGATGTCTATAGAAATAAGTTTTAAAGGTAGAGATAAGGGAAATTAGAGGTTTTGGAAAGGTGAAAAGGGAGTTAAAGGAATAAAGTTTTTTGGAGAGCAAAAGGTTCTTGGAGGCTGATGTAAATAAGGTGAATGTCTTTTTGGCTGAGTAAGAAAATTAGATTACATAGGGATTGATTTTAGCAACTAAAATAACCTAGCAAAGAGGGCAATTGTATTAATACATAAGTCAAGGTGTCGATACATAAGCCAATTGTATTGATACAAGCTTGTATCATAGCTATAATCATGATTTTTGGCTAAACGGTATCAATACACGGTGATTGTGTTGATTCTACCTACTATGTATCGATAAAATTGTCACTATATCGATTCATTTTTGGGTTTTTTACCTAGATGTGTCCATACATAATTCATTGTATGGATACATTAGGCATTATTTAGCCTAGTTTGAGGTACTTTTCACCCTTCATTCCATTGGATTAAAACTCAAATTTGTCCATGATTTTGGCTCCAAAATTCATCTAATATCAAACATATCCCTATCCATATCATATGGAAATTATTTTTGAGCTTCAAGCATTGCATTGACACATTTGGAAAGATGTATTAAGTTTGGCATAAAGACATATCATGTTAAAATCATATTTAATGAAAGGAAAGTCTAAGATTACTCATCTGATTAACCATGCATGAATTTCTTTAGCTGCAAGAATTGAGATTAGCTAATCAAATATTGTAAACTCTCCTCTTAGTACCATGACTTATCAAATGATAGATGATAAATGCCCTTTTGCTGGGTCATTTTTTACAGCTAAAATATTGTGCTATGTAATGTGATTTTCATACTCAACCAAAAAAAAGGCTACACTATTACGTCAGCCTCGAAAACACTTTTCCCTTACTAAAAGTACTATTCATGTTGCTCTCATTCACCCTTTTAAAAACCTTCCAAAACCCTTAATTTTCTTCATTTCTACTCTCCAATCTCTCCTACCTTAATACGATAACCAAAAGCTCTTTTTTTTTTAATTCCTTTCTTGCTAATCCATAGTAAAAAAAAAGGAAAAAAGTGAGCTCAAAGCTTGATTGGTTGCTACTCAAAATGCAAAGCTAGAAGTTAAAGCTATTTCATATATTTTCTATCCCTTCTCTATTTATTTTCTGTTTTTCATCATTCCCATCATTTTAGTGACCATATCCATGTGACCATGACCTTGTTAAGACTCTAATGCATTATTGTGGCCTTAATTATGGTAGTTCTAGGACCTTGATGATTTCTTAATGCCTTAATACTGCTTAGATGACAAAAAATGCTATTTTACCATTAAAATAGCCCATGGTCATGCATTCTTGACATGTTTCTCTCATTTTCACATGCTCAATCTATGTTTAAATGTTCGTCCTAGCATGTGGTGAGCATGGCCATGCATTTTAATGCATTTTAATCATGTTTTGATTGGTTAAATGTTGAGTTATGTTGTTTTTTGGTATGTTCATTTATGTATGGTGTTTTTACTATGTTAATTTTATCACATGCTTGTTAAAATGCTTCTCTGAATGCTTGCAAAATCTGTTTTCAAAAACCTATAAGTTAAGTCTATGTTAACTTTAATAAATGACCACTAACATGGATTTAATCTTTTTAATCCATTGGGCCTCTAATCTTAGGGATAAATTAATCTTAAATGTTTAGATTCATGGCTTAATGAGGCATTCTAAAATCTATTTTCAACTTAAAACATGTTTTTGGTTTTACAAAGTGCTTGATTTAATGCCTTGCTTTAAGCCTTGCCTTGTGATTCAATGGCATGGGTAACGGGTCATCAACTTGCCCAACTCTATAGAAGCTTAGACAGACCAATGGCTATATTACCATAGACCTTAATTGTTGGACATTCGCATGTCTGATAGCTTGGCATATAACTAAAAACCTTATACCTAAAAGCTCACCTGTTTTGGTACATATAGCACTATGACCCTAATTTGAAAAGTTGCTTTCGAAACACAAAAGATTTTTTTAGAATTTTTTGATATTTTGCCTTAAATGGCATCAAAATTACCTTTTTGAAGGTATCTTGTTTACCCCCAAACAAGCTTAGATGAGAGAGTTTGTGATTTTTCAAACCTTTGCTATTTGAAACCCTTAAAATCAACGGTTAGTATTTTGTTTGGGCCATCTCGACCCATCAGGTATTTTTCTAGATTTTTTAAGAACTTTTCCTAAATATTTTGTGAAATTCCCATTCTATAAAGGTATGGTTTGTTACTTAATGATTCCAAACCATTTTAAAGTTTGCCTCACCCTTTCCCATGCAAATACTACTAGTGCTAAATCAAACCCAATTTTAAAAATTAATTCCATCTCAAAAGTGATTTCTTGTGATTTTGGAATACTTTTATATTAATCATTATCCAGTTACCTTTTCAATGGTATCTTATTTGCTCTTTGAAACCATCAGACAAGCTCGAAAGAAATTTAGAAAGGTGGATGCGTAATGTGATCCCTTATTTTCAACCTTAGTCGAACTAATTGAATTTTACTCGAAATACCATTTCAAGGCATTTAAATGCTTTGAAATATATTTGATTAATTCCCAATAGAGTCATGAGTCAACACAACTCTCATTAGGCTTGGATCAAGGCCTAAAAAATTTAATTTTGCCTTTTGTTTCAATTTTTACTTTTAATTTAGAATCCATAATTTCATAAAAATATTCTATTTTCCAAAAATTATCAACATTTTCATCATTAAGGATACTTAAATCCCCCTTTTCAAATTTCAAAAAACTAAATTTTTTCCTTGGGGGTACTCCAACCTTATCTCCAAAGGCACACTCTAACCTTGTTGTCCTCAAGCTTTAAACAAGAAGCCAAGTTTTCTCTTCCCCAAGCTTCCCCAAACCTTTTTATCAAAACCTTTTTTTTGCTCCTTAAGAGACTATTGAGTCCAAACATGTCTTAAAATTGCATTTTGGTTATTCATCAATAACCAAGGTCTTATGGGTTACACCCTAATCATCTTGCTTTTCATTACTTTTTATGTTTATTTTTATGCCATATTTATTATATTCTTTTTTGTCTTACTAACATGTTTCTTTCCTTGATGATAATTTTGCTTCCATATTTTAAAATTGAGTTTCTTAAAATCTAAGGCAATGTTCCATTTTCGTATCCCTTTAGTGCTTGATATGAACACCTTTTTAAACCAAGTGCAGAAACATTTTAAACCTTATGTATAACTATTCCTACTGGGTACATAATAGTATCAAAAAGTTTTACAAAACTTTAGTTCATTATTTTCAAAATTCATGCATTATAAAAGGGATATGTTCAAATAATTACATAGCAAAAATTGAGAAAACCATGATTAAGATACTATATGGCCAAAAGGTACTAATTTAGGGTATTGTAGGGATGCTAATCCTTCACCATGCATAATCAAATCTCAGACCCTTCGAAACCAACTTTGGCATATGTAGATCATAAAATCAGTATTTTGAGTTTCATACTTTGAAATTACCATTTTTAATAGATGTTTGGTCTTCCCTAGCCTAAAATGATTGGAGGTAACTCCTAGTCTTTGGCCATTTTTATGGTGGCCATCCAAGACCAGTTAGATAAGCGATTTGTCTGGCGGTCTTTCCCCACTTTGATTTTACCAAGCTTCATGCAAATCCTAATTGAAGGATACACTAAAGGCTTTCTTTTTAAGTTACATGCATCCACATCGAGCGATCAGGGTGAGTCTGGGGCATGTGGCAATAGCTTGGTAAATCCACTAGGGAAGTATTAAAGAGTCAAGCCTGCATTTGGTCGTATCTTATCCAATTCTTGATCTTCTACTGGAATGGAATAGAGCTATAATGGAATAGCTATTTTGTAGGAATAGAATAAAGTAAAAATGGAAGGGAATAGCTATATGCAATATTTGATTCGGTGGAATAGAACAGTATGGAATTTGAATTCCCTTTATAAGGGATCAAAACCCCTAAAGCAATTTCTTATTCCATCTAAGGTCAGAATAACTATTCAGTAAGGTGCTCAGAATGGCTATTTAGTGATTTATCAAAATAAGGCTGTAATTAATTATTCTGCTGAATAGACATATTATGAACCAAATAGCCACATTACTATAGCACATTAGAATGTGGTTGTAATAGGACTCTTATTACAGTGAACCAAACACAGTGTAAATTGGACATTACCTAACTTTTAGGTTATTTGTCTTAATTAGAACATCATCTAACTTTCAGATAATTTTGTCCTAACTTAGACAACCATTCAACATGTAATATTTCCTAAACCATTTAGGAAACTTGTTTTCCAAAATTTTCAAAGTCTTACTAATTGATCCATATTTAATTTAAATAATAAAACACTTTTCTTACATGATTAACATTTATTCTAATCACATTAGAGCAAATCCTACTACAAGTAGGATTAACCATTAAATTAAATATATTATTTAGTTAGACAATTTAATTAAATTTTAATTCCATGCTTATTATGTTATCCAATTCATACCTTAAAAAATTTAAGAAAATTAATACAATTGGATAAATAGGTGTTTGATAATAGGTAAGAGTTTTAATGGAACACAACCTCTCAGGGAATCCTAGTCTAACTAAGAGTCTACTCCATGCATGGCTATCTTAGCCATCCTAATTCAAGTTAAACACTACTATCTTCCTTCTACTAAATCTCTAAAAACACAGCAAATTTGTAGCAATATCTTGCTGTTATTCATGTTGCACCAAGATCATACAAAGAAAGGTAACATGTCGCATTCATCAGATGGACATAGTGCACCTGATTTGGCCTAGAATTAAAACATTTTCAACTTTGATTTTAACCTGATTTTTTAAAAAAGTATTATGAACTTTTAATTACAATTTCAATGTAGAAAAACAAGGAAAAGGTCACACTTACAACTATTGAAAATTTTAGCACCCTTAAAACATTAAAACAGAGCCATCCTAGCAACAGTCAAGACCAAAACGTTGATAGATGACTCAAATATCAATTTAATTAGAAAATTATATTTTAAATTAAATAATATTAAAAATAAAAAGTAATTTCGTTCATTTTTAATTCAAGAAATGGATCAAAATAACATTGAAAGAATCTAAAAAGCTTAAGACATGTTAAGACTTTAATCTAAATTAATTAAAAAAATTTAGTTAATCATTTAAACACTTTTAAAAATGATTAAAGCCATAAATTACATGCTGCCCATATTTAAAAATTAATTAAAAATAATTTTTCAAGAATTTTTCCAAAAACCAAAAATCACTAAATTAGCACAGAAATCAACTAGATCGATATCACCAAAAATTGACATGCTAGACCACATGTAATTTGCAAAGCTTAGGTTCTGATAATATTGAAAGGAAATCCTAGGCTTATGCATATCAACGTAGGCATAAAAATTAATCTGAATTAAACATGTGCAGTGGAATTAAACAAAAAATGCCAGATTGCCTTAGGATTTTAAGAAAAGATGTATATATGATTAGATCACAATTTAAAACGTAGATCTGATCGCACTTGTTTAGAGACTTATAACTCTATGCATGCCAATCCTTGTACAAAGGCACCATAGGTTGATTACTACGATCTCTTCTTGAGGCTTAAAGGAATCCAAGTGTTATGTCCTTAACAATAATCCATACATATGCCTATTGGAGCCTTCATAAGGTTTGATAGTTCTCTAGTGCTAGCTAGAAAGATTCTCAAGCCTTGACCAAAAGGTATCTTACTAATAGGTATAGATCTAATATGATCTTAGAATAATTCCCTTACCTATTATGCCAAAGAAAATAAGAAACAACTCCGTAAAGAAGAGGCTATTTTTCTTATAGATACCAATAAATGGATCTAAAAATCATAATTTTGATTTTGGTTGATTCCATTAAGATAGATAAGTAATTTTATACCTTTATAGTGATCAAAACCTCTTTAAGATCTCCTAGAATACTAATTAACATAAAGAAAGCCTAAGAAAGTAGGGATTTTGGGATTTAGCCAATTCACAACTTTTGTAAAAAAATTAATCTCTCAATGCTAGAAAACTATTTTTATATTTTTTGTGTCAAGAATGATTCAAGAACACTCAGTAAATGCATGAAAGTATAAAAGCTTAGGGAAGACAAAGGTCATGCCATACTTTCTTAAAAAAGACAAGAGGATTCTCCCTAGGGTTTCCTTATGTTTCTTATCGAGAAAAAAGGCTTAATAATGTATTTAAATACACCTTGCACTAGATCAAGCTTAACTAATGGGTTAGCTAAACCCATTACTAACATTCCCAAAAGGTGGCCCTATTTTGAAGTGTTTCTTAAAGTTTAATTAAAACTATTTTTATTAGCTTGTTTATGATTGGGCCTTAGTATTAACTTATTAATATTTTAGCCCAATAACATACCAAAGATAGCTATTTCATGCACCTAGCCCATTAGCAAGCATAACATGGAGTAGTTTACAACTAAACTCTTTTGACCTTTTAACATGTTAGATAACTTAATTCATAATTAAAATTTCTAACTCATGTAAAACAATTTTACATCATGTAAATAATATTAAATAATTAATTAAATACTTATCAAATAATTTTTTTATTTTTCAAAGATAATTATTTAGATTTATTTAATAATGTCCTTAAAGCCATGTCTACAATAGATATTATCTTGATAAGACATTCTTTTATTGCCATATTAAGACATCTCTAATTAGATTTCATAAATCTAATAAATGTCTTTAATAATACCTAATTGAACTAATTCAATTAAGTCCTCCTTATTATACCTTTTATTTAATTAAGTCATACTTAATTAAGTCTTGGTTTTAATCTAATAGATCATCCTAATATGTGTGACCCATTAGGCTTCCATCAAAATAGCAATAAACATATTTTTCCAGTTAAGTGTATTTATATCTATAGGCTAAGATTAGCTTCTAATAGGGTATCATGCCCACCCAATATGCAAAAAAAGTCAATATAACCTCTTTAAGAAATTTTTCAATAATTGGCCTCTTAGTGTACTTAGGTCCTTTTATTAGATATTTCAAAAAGATCATGAGCATGGTGCAATGTCTACTCATGTATCAATCCATATAATTTCTCCTAAATCCATCATGCGTTGGCCAATGACTTTATCAAGTTAACCAAAGCCAAAAACATATGAGATATGTCTCCAATGTCCCTCGGAGTAGTGAATCCACTTTGGATCACTCATCCACCTTTGTATTTCATAGACATTGAGTGACTTATGCCAAATGGAGTTCTCATATGGGCCATGTTTAGTGAGCTTGTTTCCATAAAACAAGCATCCATATGCTATCCTTAAGTATCTCTATACTTTAACTTCTATGAGATCAAAGAGTTGCATACATCAAATGCAACTTCTAAAAGAATCAAAGAGTTAAATGTATCAAATGCATGGAAGCTTAGCATATACTAATCTTTGTGCATTGTCAATGCCCTATCTTGATAATACAATGACTACAAACATTTTTAGAAACACAGCTTTGATACATAAGGATCTCATCATCTTAACCTATTACTAACTTTGCAAGGCCATTGTGTTTCATAAGCTTTATCCAATTAGTGTTTGCATAAGTGTCAATCACACCATTAACATGAAAGAAAACTCGAATCACTAACTAAAGTGATTGGTTTGCATTATTAACTTATATATGCCTCACCCTATCCGATTGGCTTTAGGGTATATACTAAAATCTTTATTTTATCAATATATTCTGGGTTTTTTCCCTAGATTTATTGATACATCAAGCATATTTTGCCTAGTTTAAGACATTTTTCACCCTTTATTCCATTGGATTGAAACTCGATTTGGCCATGATTTTAGCTTTAAAAATCATCTAACATGAAAGAAAACTTGAATCACTAATTAAAGTGATTGGTTTGCATTATTAACTTATATATGCCTTATCCTATCTGATTGCTTTAGGGTATATACTAAAATCTTCATTGTATCAATATATTCTGGGTTTTTTCCCTATATGTATTGATACATCAAGCATATTTAGCCTAGTTCAAGACATTTTTCACCCTTTATTCCATTGGATTGAAACTCGATTTGGCCATGATTTTGGCTACAAAAATCATATAATATCGGACATAGCCTAATCTATATCACATGGAATTTATTTTCGGACCTTAAGCATTATATTGAAACATTTTGGAAAGGTCTATTAAGGTAGGTATAAGGACATTTCATGTTAAATCTGATTTAACAAAGGGCAAGTCTGAGACTACTTATTTGTTCAGCTTATGCATGACTTTCTTTGGCTACAAGAACTGAGATTAACTAATCAAATGTTGTTAACTCACCTCTTAGTACCATGACTTATCAAATGGTAGATGACGAATGCCTCAAATACCCCTTTGCTAGGTCATTTTTTATGGCTAAAATGTTATACTATAAAATGTGATTTTCATACTTAGCCAAAGAAAGAGACCACACTATTACATTAGCATACAAAACACTTTCCCTTTAGCAAAAACACTATTCCTATATCTCCCTTTCACTTTTCTAAAAACTCTTTCAAAAACCTTAATTTCCTTGATTTTTACTATCCAATCTCCCCTCCATTGATACTATAACCAAAATGCTCCTTTTTTTCATTCTTTTCTTGCTAATCCATAGCAAAAAGAGGGAAGAAAATGAGTTGAAAACTTGATTGGTTGCTATTCAAAGGCAAAGCTAGAAGTTAAAGCTTTTTGGTATATTTTCTATCCTTTCTCTATTTATTTTTTGTTTTCCATCATTCCTATCATTTTAATGATCCATATCCATGTAACGACGATGTTGTTAAAATTTTCATGCATTATTGTGGCCTCGGTTATTCTAGTTCTGGGACCATGATGATTTCTTAATGCCTTAATATTGCTTGGATGACTAAAAATGCCATGTTTCATTTTGCCATTAAAATAGCCACTGCTTATGCATTCTTGCAATGTTTCTATCATTTTCACTTGCTCAATCTATTTAAATGTTTATTCTAGCATGTGGTCAGTATGGCCATGCATTTTGATGCATTTCTACATGTTTTGATTGATTAAATGTTAAGTTATGTTGTTGTTTTGGATGTTCATTCATGTATGGTGTTTTTATTATGTTGAGTTTATCGCATGTTTTTTAAAATTCCTCTATGAATGCTTGCAAATCTATTTTCAAAAACCCCAAAGTTAAGTCTATGTTAACTTTAATAAATGAAGACTAACATGGATTTAAGGTTTTTAGTCCATTAGACCTCCAATATTGGAGATAAATCAAACTTTAATGTCTAGATTCATGACTTAATGAGCCAATATAAAATCTATTTCAGCCTTAAAAAGGTTTTTGGTTTTACAATGCACTTGATTTAATGCCTTGCTTTAAGCCTTGCCTTATGACATGATGATGGCATAGGTAACAGGTCATCCACTTGCCCAACTCTCCAGAAGTTTGAATGGACCCATGATTCCACTACCATGGACCTTAATTGTTAGACATTCGCATGTCCAACACCTTGACATCTAATTAAAAAACCTTAAACCTAAAAGCTCCCTTGTTTTGGTAGTGATAGCATTGTGACCCTAACTTGAAAAATTATTTTTAAAACCTAAACAATTTTTTAGAATTTTCTAATATTTTTCCCTCAAAAGGTATTAAAGTACCTTTTCGATGGTATCTCATTGTCCCTTAGGCATGCTCAAAAAAGGGAGTTGTGATTTTTTAAACCTTTTGTTAGGAATACTTTAAAGATGAAAGACATTTTGATGTATTTTATTATATTGAACTGATTATTCATATTTATATATTCAAGGTTCCATTATATTATTGCTATTCCATCCTCGTTTAATTTACATGTTAAGGTAAATGTAAGCAAACATGGCTCATTGACTACATGTGTTTATACTATTAGAATATTGCATATAATGGACTTAATGTACATAAAGACAACATTCTAAGGTAGTAGTTTAAATTGATTATCCGTAGTCTATGGGGCTACTGTGAGTAATTAACTAATGTTAAAACTATTACGTTATCTAAATCTGGAGCTGGCTAACTCTTGAATAGAGACATAGATGTATTGCCAAGAGGTGGTGATACATTAGACTAGAACAAAGTGCAATTAATCTATTAATAAGTCTATTTACATGGATCAATTCACTTTTGGCGTTCATTATGTAATTACCTTAACATTGAGTAAGTAATTGACTTGTGTATAACTTATATACTTTGGCATCCCAAAGTCTAAAGCATCTCAAAGTAGTAAGTTATTAGATTGGTTCATTAGGTATATGACCTATACTCGAAGAGAGCTTTACTTGCAGATATGGAATCATAGCTCGTATAAAGAGTTAAGGTTATCCTCTTAAAAGACATTATATGGGATAGTGAAAATGGATGAGGCCTTAGTCATTTGTTGGCCAAATGACAAATTGTACACGTGGCAAACAATAACTTTCTCATAGAAAGTATAATGGAACTTTAAGATTAGGTGATCAAGTAGGTAAAATGGACTTTAACCTTAAGTTGATCATATGACAAGGCCATTGGACTAAAAGGCTACTTATAAAGCCTATGTATTACGGTATATAATTGGAAGTGTAATCTCAAGTCTTTAATGGTATAACTCTGAGATTAGTAATTATGTAATTAATTATTTGGTATAGAATAATTAATGCATAGATTAGTAGAGCCTAACAATATATGTCCAATTGGTCCCTACACTAGCTCAACATAATTTCTTAACACATGGTTATTGACTGGAATACTCGAAGTAAGAAAATTCTTAATATGGTGAAGTAGGGCATCAGATACACTACTTTTATACGTGTAGGCATTTACTTCGGTAGATAAATGAAAGATAATTTTTGGTATTATTTATTTATACTGAAATTAAATATTTAGTTAGACAAGAATTAATAATTTAAATTAATTATGTTTATCTTTTGGTAACTATAGGAACTAATTTAAATTAAATAAATATGGGAAAATTATTTATTTGTATAATTAATTTAATATATATTAAGTATCATTTAAATATTTATTTATAAATTAAATATGAATAATATTCTAAATAAATTAGAAAAAATTATTTCATTTATTTATTTTAATTAATTATTTTACTATAGTTAATTTTATTTTGATAATTAGTACATAATTATTTTATTCAAATAAAACGGCCATGATTTTATTTTAAATTAGAATTGAAATTATAGAAAATTACCAAGTTAAATAAATTAATGGTTTAATTAGAATTAACTAGTATTTAGATTAAAAAATTTAAGCTCCTTAAAATAAATTAGGCCAAAATAATCTATCGATACATTAGGGCTTGGCCGAATTTAAAAGCTAATACCTAACTAAGGTTGGCGGCAATGAAAGCTTTAAGGAATGTGTAAAATAATTATTTTAATTAAAAATTAAAGTTAAGGCTACCTTGTTACTTAATATAAAAAAGAGGTAAGTGCTTAGGGTTTTAGATTAAACATTGGCTCCATAATAAGGGTTTCTAATCACAACATCCCATGATTCTACACCTATTGGCACAAGGTGTTATTGAGGAGAATTAAGTCGCATAAATCTAGAGTTGATGAGACAAAGAGTGCCCATACACTATACCATTTAGGAATTAGAGAATAGTGGAGAATGATGGTTGAATCTTTCACAATAAAAATGTTTGGATGGGATCTGCAGATCAACAACTCGAGTAATTGATTATGGTGGTTTTATTTTAAATGACAACACTATCTAGATGATTGAATTTAAAAATTTTTAAACTTTTGCTATGCATCTGATCTATTTTTTTCCTACACCTTAGCTTTCTAAAACCCCTAGAATTAGCGATTTACATTTTGTTTAGGATATTTTGGCCTATAATATGAATTTTTTTGTATTTTTTAATCATTTACCCTAAAACTTTCACTAAATTCCCTTTCCAAAAAGGTGCCATTTGTAATTTTACAATTCTAAATGAGTCCATAATGATTTTTTAAAGTTTCCTGCACCTTTTCCCCTATATGGGCTGCCTATGTTGGATCAAACCCGATTTCAAAAATTAATCCCATCTAGAAAGTGATTTTCTAATTTTTTAAAAAATATTTTTATATTAATCCTTCCTTATCAAATTATCTTTTCAACTGTATCTCATTTGCCCCATAAAGCCTTCAGACAAGCCTTGAATAAATTCGAAAAAGCAAATGATGCGATGATGTCCCCTAGTTTTAGCCTTAATCAAATTAATTGGATTTTCCTTGAACCTCTTTAAAAGCGTACAAATGCCTCAAAATATGTCTGATTAATTTTGCATAGAGTCATGTGTCACAATATGGGTCTCATGAGGCTCAGATTAAAGCCTAAAAAATTTAGTTTGGCCTTTTGTTTTAATTTTTTGTTTTAATTTAAAATCCATATTTTCATTGAAAAAATTTTATTTTCCAAAAGTTATCAACATTTTCGTCATTTAAGATACTCTAACCTTGTTTTTAAGGGGATACTCCAACCTTGCTTTTTAAACTTCAAAAATCTAATTTTTTTCCTTTCAGATACTTTAACCCCATTTTCAGAGGGTATGCTCTAACTCCACTTTCCTTAAGCTTTAAACAAAAGACCAAATTTTTTCTTCCCTACACTTCCCTGGACCTTTTTATGTAAAACTTTTTCCATGCCTCAAGCGATCACTGAGTCTAAACGTATCTCAAAATTGTTATTTTGGTTATTCTTCAACAACCAAGGTCAGTTATGAGATATATCTTGATCGTCCCTTTTTTTTTTTGCTTTTTGTGTTTGTTTTTATGCAATATTTTTTTATATTCCTTTATGTCTAACAACGTATTTCTTTCCCTAATGATAACTTTGCATCAATGCTTTAAGATCGAACTTCTTCAAATTTGATGCAATGTTCCATATCAATATCCCTCTAGTGCTTCATATGGAGCACCTTTTTTAAACCAAGTTCTGAAATATTTTAGGCCTCATTTACTACCATTCCTCCATGGTACATAGCAGCATTAAACCTTTACAAAAATCAGATTTATTGTTTTCAAAATTCATGCATAATCAAGAGGACTATGTTCAAATAGTGATGTAATAAACTCGAGAAAACTAAGATGGAAATCTTATATGACCAATAGTTACTGATTTAAGGCATCGTGGAAGTATTAATCTTACCCCATGCATCGACTCCAGGACCCTTTAAAATAAACTTTGGCATGCGTAGATTGTTAAATTAGTAATTCAAGTTTTGTAACTCAAAATTAAAATTTTAATAGGTGTCTGGTTTTGCCTTGTCCATAAAGATCGATGGTGACTCCAAGCCTTTGACCACTTCAAGGCCATTTAAGATAAGTTAAATGAGTGATTGATTTCATAATCTCACCCTACTCTTAGCTCACTTTGCCTAATTCAAATCCTAATTGAGGGATACCCTAAAAGCTTTTTTTTTAAGTCACATGGGTCCACATTGAGCAGTTAGGGTGAGTTCAGGGCACATGGCAGTATAGTGCAACTGCAAAATGGTAGAGGGCAATCTTAAGGGTTTTTAGAAGATTGGCTCGCATCAGACATATTGATAATTTGGGAAAGATCTCAAGGTGCATAAGATGAAGCATTCATGTCATGATTATCAAGGGCATTGATCACCCAAACGATTGCCTTATTGTCATTATACCTTTTATTAAATGTAGACAAAATTGTATCTTTTTTTCATGAATGAAATACTATCTTGGTTTTTTTAACCTCTTCGCATCATATCTACATTGCATTATGATAGTCATTTAATTGCTAATACTTGATAATCAAATAAAATTCATATAAGGATTTATTGATATTACATCAAAAATATAAGAAGAGCACAAAGATCTATGTTTGCACTTTGATTGCCAAGATCATGAATCCCTACATTCAATGCATGCCGATCACAATCATGTGTCAACTTTTCTCAACTTCCAAAATAATGATCATGAAAAACCATGAAAAACAACCAAAGCCTATCCTATCTAGACAAGAAATCCTATCAAAACCAAAACACTAACAAATCTGGTCAAGATACATAAATAAGCAAGCCAAAAGTCAACCAGTCTTGAAATTGTAAGAAAAACCTAGCAACCCTATCAAAAGCCACTATCAAATATCCTGAGTCAAGAAACACCTCAAGTTAAGAAAATAATTATCTAAGCATCAAATCATCCAGAAAAGGTTATGATGACAAAGCCCATCAAGTTCAAAGCTAGCATTCCAAATTATAGAATTAGGGAAATAGGTGTCAGAGCTTCCGTATTAGCCTTTATGCCATGATCATGTAGTCACATCATTAAAAGTTGCACTTGTTGTTGGAAAAATAAAATAGTTTATGCAACAAAAGTTTAAAAATTTTAAATTGGATCACTCTAAATCATGTTTTTATACATAAAAAACCATCATAATCAATTACCTGAGTTGTAGATTTGAGGATGCTATCCAAGAATTCCTAGAACCATGTGAAAGCTTTAACCAACTAGCCTTCTCTATTATTCTCTAACTCCCAGATGGTGGAGTATATAGGCACTCTTTGTCTTGAGCAACTCTAAAATTGTATGGCTTGATTCTTCTTAATGACCACCTTGTGCCACTAAGTTTAGTATCATGAGATGTTCTGGTTAGAAACCTTTAGTGTGCGGTGCTAAATTATAACTTGAAACCCTAGGCATATGGCTCTTATTTATATCAGATAACAAGGTAGCTCAATTTTAATTAAAATAATTATTTTTATTACCTCTACAAAACCCTAGTATATAGCACTAACCCTAATATAAAAGTGCACCAAGTTTTTAGCCAAGCCCAAATATCTCTCTATATATATTTTTGGCCTAATTTATTTTTTAGAGTTTAGCCCCTATAATATAAATGCTTAATTAATTATGATTAAACCATTAATTTTATTTAACCTAATAATTTACTATAACTCCAATTCTAATTCAAAATAAAATCATGGCAATTTTATTCAAATAGAATAGTTATGTACTAATCATCAAAATAAAATTAACTATAATAACCACTTTTGATAGTGTTATCAATCATTTTGCCTGATATAACCACATTGACCAAATTCTTTATGGTGTTTCCTACCAACCTCTCATAATAAGGAGAATGGTGCCGATAAACATGACCATCATTTCTTTCTTAGTCAAAAGAAGATGAATTTAAGTTGCTTCTTCCCTTTACCTCTGAGCATACTATCTGAAGCTCTTGGAGGTTTTCTTTTCCATGTTCATAAGGGAAAGATGATCTAGGGCCCAGTCAAATACATGTTTATATTGATCAAGTAAAGCATGAGCCAAATTTGCCTACATTTTAAATCTTATGGGATCTAGCCCTATATAACAACGGATGGCTACCCCAATTAGGCTATCCTGTAAATAGTGAATTAGCAGCTTTTCATTGTTCACATATCTTATTACTTGCTACAGTAAATACAGAGGTAGGCATAAGGTTCATAGTCTTATTGTTTTTCTCAAAATTTGGAACTTTGAATTTAGATAGGATGACTAGGTGAGAAATTAATTCCAAAAGCTTTGTCTATAATCCCAAATTTGTCACATCCTTTAACAGCTCAAAGGCACTTCTCTAGTGACTGATACTTGTCTAAGTCTTAATCATTTTCTAAAGACCTATTTGCTCTTTCTTGCTCTTGGTGTTCATCAAGATCTGGGACTATAGGTTTTGTTAGTGAAGAACTTACTCTTGGAAACCCTTGGACCAAATGAATGGTTGAGTTGATGGAATCATTGTTGTTGGAGGATGCTACCCATGTGATGCCCCTTCTTAAGCATTAGTGGCTTCAATACCACCATTCATGTTGCTCTTAGGATTGGCCGATTCTTTTCCTGAGTTGATGATGCTTATTTTTCCCTTTTCTTTTAATGCATCAGATAATAGCTTAGTTAATTTAGCAATTTAAGCTCATAGTTCCTCATTCTTATGAAATAATTGTTCTTGAGACTCCCTATAAATGAGCTTGAGTTATTTGACATAGGCTTGGTGATCATTTTACATAGCTTTCGGTGATTACACATGTTATACCGATGATGAATAGTTGGTATCAATACCTATTCACCAATATGATTTGTATGTGCTAGTGGCTCTCTAAGTTACCTCTCTTTAGTTGAAAATAATGATAAATTGACCTGCGCTTCCAATGATGCTCAAAACAATTGCCTCTGATGCCCAGAATGATAGCCATCAATGCCTTATATGATCTTCAAACAAAATAGGGTGTCTACAAAAGGCACACTGAGAGATTTAACATTTTAAAGGAATTATTCCAAATTATGATGTTAAAAGGTACTCCTATGAGGACTCATGTGCTTAAGATCATTGGATGGATCAAACGTCTAAAACAATTTGGTTGGTCATGGATAATAAGTAAGCCATTGATCTAGTTCTCTTCTTTTTGCCACCAAGCTTTTCATAGTTCATGTTGAACTTCAACATGAACCATTTAAAGACATCCCTCTCAAGGTTATTAAACATGTTGACAACGGAAAAGAAATCTCTCACCAATGAGAAAGTTATCCATTTAATTACTTTTACTTTAGAAAAACAAAGAAGAAGAAGAAATCAAGATACAACACACCTCCTAGCTCAAAGAGTTTAAAGCCTACTTGTAGGGTCTAGGTTAAAGAAGGGAACAACAAGACAACTAGCCATCATTGCGGTAAGCTTTGACATTGGAGGAGAAATTGCAAAAGCTACCTTAAATCTGTCAAAGGTAAAAAGTTGAAGGGAATTTCTACCTCAAGTATAAATTTGTAAATTCATTTACTTTCTTTTGTTATGAGATACCTAAGTATTATTGGTAGTAAATATGTTTGATATATTGTAGGCACCAATGATAAAGAGAAAGAGAAAAAACAATAAAGATGGACCAAGGAGTTGGTCACCTAGTTGATGCAAATCAACTTACCAAATCATTTTGAGAAAGTTTATGAGAAACTTTATGATTTATTGTTTTGAAAATTATTTCCACATTTTGGGTCGATTGTTAGGAAATTTATTATTTAGGATAAGTGTTATGAACACATATGTCTGTTATTGTTGGCACATAGATGCCATGCTCTTTTTAATTTCCATTATTAGAACAAATCTTAGTAGAATCATTCTACAACCTTGTCTACACATTTTATACCAATTAATTAAGTAAGCCCAACTAACTAAAACTTAATTTAATTGAATTCCCTACAAGAAGACTAACACGTATGAGATTTAATAGGAGTATTCATGAATAATTAATAGTTATTATTCGTGAAAGGTGAAAAAATAAAGTTATAAATAGTTGGATGTAATATTGTAAGAGTTCCAACAAAAAGATTACATAAGCCATCAAACTAATCATTTTGTTAAGGCTTGTGAAAGTGATTAGTTTTGGATTTTTAGCTACTGCACTAATTGAGTTGATTCCATTAGTTGTAAGACAATCAAGCCATATGATTGGAATCAAGGTTTAATTCTAATCTAAACAGTTTCATGACTCGATAGTAGAGATTATCAACTATGAATTAACATATTCTCAAATAAGTAGACACTATGAACAATATGATTATTTTAACTACAAGTGGGAGATTTTGGCATATACCCTTGAACAAAATGGATTGGAAATGGATACATAGTCAATTAACTAAATACATGTTATTATTTTTATAGTGACAAAGGTTTTCCTTCATGTTGGTGGCATGATTGACAATCATACAAATAGCAATTGGATAAAGCCCTTAAAACACAATGGCCTTGTAAAAATAGTAATGAGTTATGATGATGAGATCCTTTACATCAAACCCATGTATTCTAAAAATGTTCCTAGTCATTGTATTATCAAGATAGGGTGTTGACAATGTATAAAGACTAGTATATGCTAAGCCTCCATGCATTGGATGCATGCAACTCTTTGATCTCATAGAAGTTAAAGTATATTAGATACCTAAAGATAGCATACGGATGCTTATTTTGTAGAAATAATTCATTGAACATGGCTTCTATGAGAACTCCATTTGGTATTAGTCATTTAAGTGTCTATGAAACATGTTCTCATGTGCCAGTCATATAAATAGTCTTTAAACATATGATAAAAAGTCATCTTGTATGAGAAGTGTCATACTTAGATTTACTATAAATGGGACCACAATGGATGGAAACTAAATAAAGGTGTATGGCATGATCCATATGGTAGGCAGATGATTGATCTAGAGAGGATTGACCACTCTGAGCGACATTGTAGACATATCTCAAATGATCTTAACTAAGGTTAATCGAATTAAAGTCTCTAGCCAAAGCATAATGAATTATGAGGAATAGTTCTTTATAGATTCATGATCATTAACCTATAGTTGCAAGATCGAATAGGGATTAAAGCATGAGTAGACACTATACCATGCTCATGCTCACTCTGGGATATATGGTGAAAGACTATATTACACCAATAAGCTAGTTACTGAAAGGTTTTGATGAGGTCACTTCGACTCTTCAACTTTTGGGTTGTCATCATAGGTTGCTAGATCTTGCTCTTAATCTATGAACGTGATTAATGAAATTAATTATGTTCATTGCCAACATGTTAGGAACCTAACAGGTTACACACAATAGGATGATATTGTCAGATTAAACTCATGAAATAAAAGATGATTAAATGGAGGACTTAATGGAAAAGTTTAACTGAGAATTGATTTAAGATAAAAATTTAGATTTTGTGATATCTAATTTGTTTTGTCTATTTAAGACATAATGGATAATAGTGTCTTATCTGGATAATGTCTAAATTGAGAAATACTATGTCTAGATGGATAATGTATAAATTAAGATATTACATGGTGGATAATGTTCTAGCCAAAATCCTTGGATAATCTTATCAAAATATTATTTATTTAGATAATTAATATAATAAGATTGTTATTAAATTAAAATTATTTTAATTTCATTTATGAATTTTATTTGGATAAAAATTCACAAAAAAAATTTTAATTTAGCTAAAAGGTTTTACCTATTTATCTTAATTTAATTTTTTGATAATTGAATAAGATAAATTAAATTATTTATTTGATAAATAAAAAAGATTAATCTAGATCAAATATCGAAAGAAACCTAACTTAGCTAACTTACCTATAATGCACCTAGATGGATTTTGGGTCACATATATGGTGCAATGGCCAAAACCCTTTATGCCTGTATGATAAGCTAGATTCAACCATAGGTTAAGGTAAAGAGTGATTACTCAAGTTTGAATTACTTGAGGTGAAATAGTTTCACCTATGTAAGTAATTAAAGTTTATCAAAATTCTTTATTTTAGAAGAGATTCAATTTGGCTAAGCTAAAGATGTTGGAAACTCATATTATTGGTGAAATCCAGCCTCTTGCAATAATAGCATTTAATATTTACAAAATATCATAAGTACATAGCTAAAAATAATAAAATGGAAATAGCCAGACTTCTCTTACGGATCTTTAGGAGGCATGTAAACATCTAGTAGATCAAAACATTAGACTTAATAAAAATAAATCATACATCTTTAAAAAGGATTACCTAACTTTCAGATATTGTAATCAAAAGTTATATCCAATCTGAGAAAACCTGAAGGTGGGTGGCTTGGTGTCTGATTGTATCTACAAGGTCACAAGCAACACACTTATCTTGCTCTAATGGTAATCCACATGGATGATAATGGGAACCTTCCTAAGGATCAGCAATTCTTCGGTGCTAGCTAAAATGCTCAACAATCTTAACCAAAAGATGATCAAGGTCCTTTTTCCTTCACAAGATCCAAGAACAATTTCAAGATTGTGTTTTCTCTCAAGAAAAATATGGAATAATGGCACAATAATGTAAGATCGAATGTGCCAGCAGTGGTCGTTTTCCTTTTAGGATGAATGGCATTTAAAGAACTAGAGAAAAACAATTTTCTCATAAAACTGAATACACTTCAAAAATATCTTGGTTTCACTTATCTTTTTTCGTCCACTTACTTAACGTCTTAGCCGAATTCTACTTCTCCATAAAGGAGATTTTGATCAAATTAAACTACCTTGGTTTTCTTAAACTTTTTCACCTAAAAGTAACCTGATTTGATCAATTTCTTCTTAACCGAAGCTCTATGGCCTAATCTAGCTTATCTCATGGGTAGAGGGGTTTTCAGTTAATACACCATGTATGTGACCAAAATTCCATTTATGTGCATTATAGGTAAGTCAGCCAAGTTAGGTTTCTTATGAGTTTATTTTACCAAATTAAATTCTTTTAATTCATCTCATAAATCTTTTAATTTATCTTATTTAATTATCACGTATTTAAATTAAGATAAATAATTAAAAACCATTTTAACTAATTAAATTATACTTTTATGAATTTTTATATAAATAAAATTCATAAAATAAATTAAAACAATTTTAACTTAACAATAATCTTATTAATATTAATTATCTAAATAATTAATATTTTGATAAGATTATTAAGGAATTTCGGCTAAGATAATTTCCACCATGTAATGTCTCAAATCGGACGTTATCCATTTAAACATAGTATGTCTTAGTTTAGACATGATCCATTTAGACACGAAATGTTTTAATTTAGACATTATCCAAATAAGATAATCTTATCCACTATGTCTCAAAGGACAACAAAATTTTAGATTTCACAAAATCTATATTTTTGCCTTAGATTAATTCTTAATTGAACTTTTCAATTAAGTCCTTCATTTTAATCATCTTTTATTTAATTAAGTCAAACTTAATCAAATCCCAATTTTAATCCAACAATGTCATTCTATTATGTGTTTCCTATTAGGTTCCAAACATGTTGGGAACATAATTAATCTAGTTAATCACATTCATAGATTAAAAGTAGGATGTAGCAACTCATCATGACCACCAAATGTTGAAGAGTTAATGTGACTTCATCGAAAACTTTCAATAACCAGCTTGTTAGTGTAATACAGTCCTTTCACCATATATCTGAGAATGAGCACAAGCATGGTACAGTGTCTAGTTATGCTTCGATCCATGTTCGATCTTATAATTCAAGGTTAATTATCATAAATCTAGGAGGAAAGATTCCTCATTATTCACTTTGCTTTGGCTAGAGACTTTAATCCAATTAACCATAGTCAAGATCATTAGAGAAATGTCTCCGGTGTCACTCAGAGTGGAGAATCCTCTCTAAATCACTCATCCATCTTCAGTATGCTTCACATCATACAACCACCCTTATTTAGTATTCATCTATTATGGACACGTTCATGATGATTTCTAAGTATGGTACTCCACACATAAGATGACCTAGTATCCTAGTCTAAGGACAAGTTACATGGTTGGCACATGAGAACATACTCCATAGACACTTGAGTGACTAATACCAAATGAAGTTTTTATATTGGCCATGTTAAAAGAACTTGTTTCCATAAAACAAGCATCAATATGCTATCCCTAAGTATCCCATATAGTTCAACTCACAAGACCAGGTGTATGCATGATGTGTATGGATGCTTAACAGATACTAGTCTTTATGCATTGTCAATGCTCTATCTTGACAATACGATGACTCAGAATAATTTTAGACACATGGCTTTTGATGCATAAAGATCTCAAAACTCTTTATAATTCCTTTGTAAAGCTATTGTGTTTCAAGGGCTTCATCCAATTAGTGTTTGCATGATAGTTAATCACTTCATTAACATGAAAGAAAACCTTTGTTACTATAAAATAATGACATTTATATAGAGAATTGGCTGTGTATCCCATGTCTTAATCTGATTAATTCAAAGGCATACACCAACAGAAGATGAACCAAGAGTGGATGACTAATGGGTTTGAGGAGGACCAAAAACACTTGTGAAGTGATTAGCTTTTATGAAAAGTGAAGGGAAAAATTATTCTCTCTTATTCTCCCAAAATCAACCACTCGAAGGGTTGAAAACCACCATTACTGCCACCCATTCATTCTCTTCCTTGTGCATTTTTCTTTTTTCTTTAGAGAAAACAATATCCCTGAAGTGTTTTTAGATCGGGCAAAAGAAAAAACAAGTCATAATCATCTTTTGGTTGAGACTAGTTAAGTTTTTTGCTAGCACCAAAGAACCACTAATTCCTGATGAGGCTCTAATTATCATCTATGTCGATTACCATTGAAGGCAAGATAAGTGTATTGCTTATGACCTTATAGACCCGATCAAACACTAATATGCCTACCTTTAGGTTTCTTTAGATTGGATTTAACTTTAGATTATGATATTTAAGAGTTAGGTAATCCTTTACAAATGTATGATTACATTTTATTAAATTTGATTTTAATTTACTGCATGTTTACATCCTCTCTAAAGATCCGTAGGGAAGTTTAGTTACTTTTGTGTTTAATGTTTCCCTTGTATATATATGTTATTTTGTAAAATTCTAAATACCATCATTGCATAAAGCCAGACATCACTAGGAATATGGATTCCCATCATCTTAAAATATCAGAGTAGACAACACTTCAAATCATTATAGGGCTCTAGTTAGTCAAATGAATTACTCATTTGAACCTCTCATACTAAAATACAAAAATGACAGGGTTAAGAAGTCACCACTAATCTTTTTTTGGCTAGGTGTGATCAATCACCTATTAAGACCATTCATTAAAGAGTTACAAAACTCCAAAGGAACGATTTTATAGCTTGCGTATACTAGAGATCTACAAAGTTAGGCTATGGAGTTTGTTACACCATAAGTAAGGACTCGATCCCTCTTGTGATGCCCAATAATCGATACCAACTAATCATACATATCTGAATTTGTTTTTTTGGGTTTCAATCATACGTATTCAATCATAATCCCCTTTTTATTGATTCTAAATCAAACAAATACTACTAAAAAATGCATCTTGAAACTCTTAAAAAGACCATATCAAATTTACAACTGATTCAAAGTGAAAATCACTTATAAATTCCATAAAACCATTTGACTCCAAAAATATGCATTGATTGACTCCATTTCAATACTTGTTATCAAATTTAACTCCATTGAAGAGAAATCACAAAAATAGTACACTCAGACTAAATTGAAAAAATCACATCATTAAAAACAAGACTAAAAATCAATTTCATTTAATTCAACTTAGAAACATTGATATGAGTCACTAAGGACCTTCTGTAAGACACTCCTAGACTTATTGTCACATTTAACATGACTTTTGAAATTAGTTCTGAGGCATCTGAATGCCTTAGAACTATAGACATTAAATCTAGATAGAATCTAAATAGGTGATAGATTGACCATTCAATTTCTCCAAATTTATTATGGATTTTTCCTATCACATAAAACTACCAAATCAACCTCTAATGAATGTTGACTTATTAAACTTCTACCTAGAAATACTAAAAAATGCCACAAAAGCATTTTGGTCATCACGTGAATTTTTTAGCTAGACGCCACTACATCACACAGCACATATGACCAACCTGACTTTTAGATTTTTTTCCAATTTGTCCAAAATTTCTACCAAACAAGCAATACATGGTTGGAAAGCTTATTTTTTCTACTTTTATTTAAAATATGAGAAAATACATAAAAATGATAATCCTCATCAAAAAAGCTTGTAATACTATCAGGCATAGAAATAGAGCCATGCAAGTAGCTCATGTTCCAAGATTTTCCTATATTTATCTGATCATGAAATCAAAAGTTTCGAAAGCCTGTTATGTAGTCCAATCAATTAAAACTACAAGAAGAATACTAACAAAAATTACTAAGGTCCATAACTTACTAGCAAATATTTCTTTTTGCTAGACTACTGTGCTGGACTACTATAATAGCTTTGACACAACTTGTTATCACAAACCACTTTGTCAAATTTTTATAACACCTTTTGGAACATTCAAACATCTAGCAATGAGACCAAATAAACTATATGCATACACTATATGAGGAAATAAAAGGGAGCTAGAACTATATAGTGCCAAGACCTAGAACTATGATTTCTAACCTTGTCCAAGACCTAGACTATAAATGTCCTATATATAGCCACGTATCCCTTTATCTTTGACAATTTAAAGCAAGCAGACATGACTTAAAAATATATAATGGTGTCATTGAGCCTTTGGGTTATCCCTCGATTGGGATCAAGGTTAGGCATAGTAATATGAAGGGAAGCATAACCATCAGATGATTCCCTCATCAACTAGTCTCAAAAGGTTATCGTGAAGGGGTCATAAATTTAGAGTCACCACCGATCATTTTAGGCTAAGCGATTAAATGCCTATTGAAAATAATATTTTGAGTTACGAAACTTGAAACATCGATTGTGAAGTATACGAGGTCTAAAGATTCATCGATCGGGTTCGGGAGATGATTATGCATGGGGAAGGATTAGCACCCTCACAATGCCCAAAATCAATACCTACTAACCATATCTCATTTTAGTTTTGAATTAATCAATTTTGCTTCATCCTTATTTTGATATAATTCCTTTTGATACATGAAATTTTGTAAATTGTAGATTCGAGTTTTGAAAGAAAATTTATATTACCTATGCACTCAAAAATTTTGGGAACACAAGGATTTTTGTTGAAAACAATCTCCAGATTAAATTTTAAAAATTTGGATATTCATGTCAAGCACTAGAAAGATACCAATGCAGAACATTACCTTGTACTTTCTTGAAAATAATTTTAAATATGAATGTACAATGGTCACTATAAAAAGGAAACATGTTAGTAACAGGAAAAAATATAATAGTGTTACATAAAGAAAAACACACAAGAGAACATAAAAAAAAGAGATGATCAAATTGGGTCTCATTATCATCTTCGATTGCTAAAGAATAACTAGAATGACAATTTTAAGACATGTTTGGATTATATGGTAACTTACAAATAAAAAAAAGTTTTTATCGATAAACCTAAGGATGTCTGGGAGAAAAAATTGGATTTCAGATGGAATTTGAAAACTAAGGTTGAAGTATCCCCATGGAAGGCAGGATTAGAGTAACCCCTTAGAAGACAGGGTTGAAGTATCCATAATAGTGAAGATTTTGGATGTATTCAAAAGATGGTTTTGATTAAAAGACCGATGAAGTTTTAGGAGATAGAATATTCAAACTCTAGGTGAAAAGTAGGGTTGGATTATCCCCTCAAAAAGTGGGATTAGAGTATCCCCTAAGGTGAAAATTTTATATCTGATTAAAAAAGGTTTTAAGTAAGAGTGTAAAAAATGTTTGAAAGAGAGAAAATCTTAGGTTTCGAATGAAAAGATGGGTTAGAGTCTCCCTTCAAAAAGTAGGGTTGAGGTATCCCTAAAAACAAAGATTTTAATTTTAATTTATAGAGAAAAAATATCCTGGGTAAAAATATTTTAAAAATAAAACCCAAATGTTTAAATAAAATTATTATTTTTTGTTTTATCCTTGATCTAAGGCTTGATAACTTATGTTATATTACATGACTCCATGAGAGTCAATCGAAGGGCACTTTAGGAAGTTGAAACGTATTGATATAGGTGGTTTAAGAAATTAGGTTGATTTTAACTGTAAAAATAAGGTACAACATCACATTGTCTTCCTTCTTGAATTTACTTCAAGTAAATTCAAAGGTGTTAAAAACCATTTAAGGTATTGGAAAGGTGACACAATAAGTTTTAATGTATAAATATTCCAAAAATCCTAAAAAATCGCTTTCTTGGTGAAATTTATTTTTGAAGTTGGGTTTGTTTTGACACTAGCAATATGCAAAGGGGAAAAGGCATAATGAACTTTAGAAAATTGTCTCAAACTCATTTGATATCATTAAATCACAACTCATACCTTTTCAAAAAAAGAATTTTATGAATTTTCTAGGAAAAGTATTTAGAAAGTTTAGCAAAATCACCTAGGGGACCAAAATGACTTGAACAGAATGCAACTCATTGGTTTCAGGGGTTCTAAATAGTGAAGGTTTGAAAAATCATAACTCCTCATCCGAGATGGCCTGAGTGGAAATGAAACACCATAAGAAAGGTAATTTGATGATCTTTCAAGGAAAAATAGCAAGAAATTCCAAAAATATGTTTGGTCTAGAAATTAATTTTTTAATAATGGGCACAATGTTGTCATAGCAAAAATAAAGATTTTTTTTGTATTTTTTACCTTTTTTAAGACTAAGCTTAAGCTAAAGAATTTTAAACATCCATGACATAAGGAAAAGGGTAACATAGGTGTCACAAGTTCATTCCATAATCTTGAAGTAGCTTAGGATGATGAAACAACCCATTGACTATACCAAAAATGAGGTTATTAGACTCAAGATCAAGGCCTAATGTTTTAACAAATAAAATGGCAATTTTCTAAAAACAACATTTTATTCAACCATGAGTCCAAACCTAGAAAGTTTGATTTATCCCCAAGATTGGAGGCTCAATTTTGTAAAAACATTAAATCCATGCTAGTCTCCATCTATTGGGGTAGCATAGATCCAACTTAGGATTTTTGAAAGTCAAATTTTTAGCAGTAAACAAGTAAGCATTTTGACAAAAAGGTCATGAATGAGATATAACACACATAACAGTGAACATGGACAACACATGCAAACAAACAAAGGTGATATTTTGACAATGGAAAAAGTGGCAAAAATAAGAGATGATGACAAGTACGATGTATGACAATGTTAGCCTAGATGATGGTATAAACATGTTTGAACCAAAAAAAATGCTGGAATCTTTGAAAAGACATTTTCATTTCATGAAACCTACCAGATGCAAAAGAATGCATGAACATGCTGAAAACATGTTAAGATGAACATTCAAGTATAAGTTAAACATGTGAAGGTGGATGAAATATTACAAGAAATGCATAAGCAGAGACTATTATGATGGTGAAAGTAAAGCATGGCATGTTTATCCATCCAAACAACTTTAAAGCTCCAAAAAAGCCATCAAAATCCTAAGGCTACCATAACCAAGGCTATAATGATGCATAAGAATCTTAGAAGGGTCATGGTAAGACAAAGAGGCCATTAGAATGATGTAAATGCTAAAAAATAAGAAAATAAGCAAAGCAAAAGGGAAAAAATATACCAAAAGCTTTAAGTTTTAACTTTTTTTTAAGCAATAACTTTGGCTTTACTTTCTTCCTTTTTTTGATGTTGAACAACAATAAAATAATAAAAGGAGGAGCTTTTTAGTTAGTGTATGGATGGAAGAGAGTTTTAAAAGGAAATATAAGCGAAATTGAGGGTTTTGGAAGTGTTTTTAGTGGCAGTTTTAAGGAGTCTAGAGAATGATAAAGGTTTTTGCTTTTTTAAGGGTTGAAAAATATTTAGAGAATGTATAAAAGTGAGTACTTTTTATTTTGGGGTTTTTTTTAAGTTCGTGTCCCTTATCTTAGCTGAGCAAAGTTGGCAGATATAGCTAGGTGAATATAAAGATAAAAATTTTGAAAAGCAAGGGCATTATGAGGTTTTAGTACATGTACCTCACGCAAAGACAAGGTACTGTGCCTAGTTGCCATGCAAAGTCATTGGTTTGCTTAGCAAAAATAATGGATCAAGGCCACTTTATACAACTGAGCACTGAAAGAAATTAGCCTTACCCTTTATCAACTTGCATGATGCCATAAAATATTCCTTGTCATTGGCAATTTGGCCTCAAAATTTGTTTAAATCCAATCATACATCCATAGCTGAAGCCTAGTATGAATTTTGATAATCTCTAGTGCAAGGAATATGTTTAAGTCGATTTTTAGATCAATGGTGCAAAAGCTAAAAAAAAGCTCAAATTGGGCAAAAATGCCTTAGTGTATCAACACAAAACATTCTGTATCGATACCTAAAGTAGTTTTTGCCCATGAGTATTGATAAAATGAAGCATGTATTAATACCAAGAACAAAAATATGTTTTCAATCTCAAAACTTAGAGGTATGTATCAATAGTACATGGGCTTTTGTTGATACTCTTGCTTCATTATCGATACATTCGGCAAAAAATCATAATCTTAGCTACTATCAAGGTTGGTATCGTGAGAAACATGCTAAGTATTGATACCATACCTTAGGTCTCGATACCAAACCCTATTGTATCGATAGTAAATGTGTAAATTTTAATTTTTAGCAATGTGAAAGCTTGGTATCAATACCTACACACCAATATGACTCACACATATCCTCAGCTTTCTGAATTACCTATTTTTAGTTGAAAATAATGGGAAATTGAACCATTCATTTGTATAACTTTGTAAAAGCCAAGATGATGACCTCCAATACCTTAGATGATGCCTTAGATGATGGCTTGTGATGTCTTAGATGATGGCTCAGACAAAATGGGATGTCTATAACTGCCCCTTTTTAACCTTTGTTGAGTATCAGGAATAGGGCAAAGACAAATAAACACCATTTTGTTTGAGGTAGGACATGTTTCTTAAATGCTTGGAAAAATGAAATTTTAATTAATTTTTACATGATGATCATAATATTGGTGATAATTGTGATAAAAATTTGAATAATTTTTTGGTGAAGTTTAACCCCCTAATAAGCTTTTAGATTCTTTCCTAAGGTTTAACCTCCCTAGATAGGTGCCAGCTAAGGTTGACTTTAACTCACTAGGTACCTAACTTTTTGTGGGCACAACTAGATTGGTACCTAGCTTTTGTAGACAAATTCAATTGATGTCTCACTCTTTGCGGACAGACTCAACTAGCATCAAACTCTTTGTGGATAAACTCAATTAATGCTTAGCTCTTTGTGAACAGACCCAGTTGACATCCAACTCTTTGTGGACAGACTCGATTAATGCCTGACTCTTTATGGATAGACTAAATAAATGTCTAGCTCTTTATGGAAAGACTCGATTGATGCCCAGCTCTTTGCAAACTAAAAAGGAAAAGGCGTCTAGCTCTTTATGGATAAACTCAGTTGATGCCCAACTCTTTGTGGATAAACTTAATTTATGCTAGGCTCTTTGTAGACTATAAGAAAAAAGGGTCCAGCTCTTTACGGACAAAAAAAAAAGCATCCAATTCTTTATGGACTAAAAAAAAAAGGCATCCGACTTTTTATGGACTAAAAGAAAAAGATATCCAGCTCTTTATGGGCTAAAAGAAAAAAGGCATCTAGCTTTTTGTGGACTAAATAGGAAAAAACATCCAACTTTTTGTGGACTAAGCAATATGAAGTTAGGTATCTTTCTTAGTTGACTTATTAATTTGTGAGCTTATGAGGTTAGGAATTCTTACTTGAAACCTTTATGGTTTTTCAAAAATGGGAATTCATACCTGAGGTTCTTTGCTGGTTTGATTTCCTTGAGTAGGTTTGTACTAAAAGAATGTTAATTATGGCGTGAATATGCATAGGGATGCAAATGCATGCTTAAGTGATACAAAGGTAATGACTTTAAGAGCCTAATCTGGTGATCAATTTTGGTCATTCTAGTCATTTGCTAATCACCGAGTTTGATATAAGGATCTTTTTTTTGTATGATTCATTGCTCAAGATTTCCAAAGGTTTTAAATGTTAAATTTGTTTTCAAAAGGTATAGATGGCCTTCGATTGTGAAGGGAAGGCCTTGAGCTTGGATACCTGTATTTGGAGATTTTTTGTTGAGTTGAGTTTACTAGAAAGTATGGGGGATTTCTCGTTCTAATTCAAAGGGTGTCTTTGGTGATCCAGGTAACCTGATCCAAACTCTAGTTGTTTGGGTGATGGTTGGAAAAAGATTTTTGGCCCCTTACCTTTAGGTTGGGTTTATTAGGGAAAAAGTTTTAAGCACGTTTTCAAGATGTGAGGGTTTAAGGTAAGACTGACTGTAGTTCCAAGGTATATTCTTAATCTCTAAACATGAAAAAAAATTCCTAAGAAGTTTTCATCTTGCAAAGTAATGCTAAGAAATCATATTATCAATTTTATTCATTTATAAAGCATTATCAGTTAAATGATAAGCACAATGTAACATGGGATGTAGGAGTTACAAAAGAACTTTGAGAAAAATCAAATGATTGTATTCAAAAGAAAGAGGGTACAACTTATGAAAAATTTTAAGATAACAAAAAATTTGGAGATATAAGAGTTAAGAGTGGTCTTTCTAGCAACTTAAACCTTAATGCTGATGACATAAATCTTCCACTGAGCACTTTTGGAGAGCTTTCTCATGTGGTTAATCATTTTAGTGTTGATCAACTCATGAAAGATTCTTCAGATTGCTATATGATAGGATGGTTACCCCAAGGTTATGTAGACACTGTTAAGAATAAGATTCGGTAGAATTGGTGGGTGAAGATACAATTTGGTGCTCTGGTCAAGAAGGGATGGCCCTAGATTAAGTTAGAATCTTGTAGAGATTTTGGTTGCTTACATCTACCTATTGAGTTTTCAGCTCGAACGGGCTCACTTTCCTATGCAATCTCTTTTTTTTAAAGAGGAAGAGGGATAGAAAGCTCTTTTCAATCTTCATCCTAAAATCCTTTCAGGCATAGTATTCCTTGACAAAATAAAATTGATAGGACTAGGCAAATCACTATCATTTATCTTAGATTAAAATCAAGGCTCCTCGAGAAAATATGCACTTAAACATGAATGGCACTTCCTAACTAAGAGTTTATTTTCCTCGAACATCTTTATGAATCGAAAGGATTTTTTTGAGTACTAGTTCACCTCTTGGAAGTAACAAGGATGGACCTTTTTGTTATGGGCTCTCATCATGCACTTTTGATATATCTGCCCATGACGGGTGATTTTCATTCTTTTTTGCTTAATGAGATTAAGCTGTTCATATCGGTTCTTGACTCATTCAGCTTCTTTGAGTTGTGATTCCATTAAGACTCTGAGTAAAAGGATTTTGACTTTGATAGGTTAAATAGCCTCTATGCCATAAACTAAGGAAAATAAGATGGCACCCATAGACGTTTGAACCATTGTGCGATAGGCGTGCAATGCATAGTGCAAAAGGCAATTTTTGTGCCAATCTTGGTATGTTTTAACCATCTTTTCAACTATTTTCTTATTATTCCTGTTGGCTACTTTAATTGCCCTATATATTTTTGGACGATATGGCACTGAGTTATGATATTGAATTTTAAATTAGGAATAAACTGCTTGTTTCATCTTGTTTTTCAAGTTGTAGGCATTTCCATGATTACTTGCCCATATTTGCAGATTATGTCTCATTCCACAAATTTGCACGCAATGACTTGGTGACATTGGCATAAAAAGCCACTTCTACCCACTTAGTGAAAGTGTCTGTTAAAAGCTTTAAGGGTGATCAATCTACTCATATCCATGCCCACGTAGATTTGACATTTATGGCACTTTAAAGCATAGTCAATGCAATCTTTTTCGAGGGTCAACCAATAATAGCCTGATTGCATGACTTGTTTCATCATTCGATGTCTATTGGCATATGCACTGCAGATTCCTTCATGGACTTCTTTAAGAATTCTTTTAGCTTCAGAGGCATCCATACACTGATTGATCCTAACTTTTCTTGTATAAAATTCCACCATCCAAAATAAAGCTCGCAGCCATTCTTCAGTTAGTTCTCTTCTTAATTTAAGTGGCACACTTAGGGTACTATTGATCCCTAATGGATTGAAAGATGTCATGAATCCATAGCAGGTTGTCCTTGTCTTCTTTGACATTCTAACAATATGCAAGAGTTGTGTAAATGCTCATTTGAATAAAAGCAAAATATGATTCTTGATTCACTTTGAAACGGATGACAAGGTGGCCAACGCATTTGACTATTTGGTTTTCTTCCCGAGGTAAATGCTGAAAGCTAACATCATCAAATTCATTTTTGAGTTTTGAGACCAGCTTCCCGTAATTAATCAGTTTAGCACCACCTATTTGCCATTCTCTTTTTAGTTGGTAGAAGACCAAAACTGAGTCTCCAAATAGTGGTAGAGTCCTAATACCCCTTTCAATTGCAGCTTAGAGTCCCATAATGCAAACTTCATAGTCAGCTATATTGTTGGTACAATCGAAGTTCAATGTAGGAGTGAAATGGTAGTAGTTTCCATTTTGTGAGATAAAAATTACCTTGATTCCATGCCTTAATGCATTTGAAGCTCTGTTAAAGTATGTTTCCAAGATGAACTACAATCGATAACGTCTTTTACCATAAAGATGCACATCAGATCTTCATCAAGAAATTCTAAGTCCAAAGGTTAATAGTCATCCATTGCTCAGTTTGCCAAGAAGTTCGCTATTGCACTACCTTTGATGGCTTTCTGGTTTACGTACATGATATCATATTCGAAAAGTAAGACTTGCTATTTGGCTAATCTCCCTAACAAATGAGGGTTTTCATGTAAACACTCAATGGGATCGAGTTTGGCAATTAGCTATATGGTATGGTATAGCATGTATTGCCTTAAACTTTGGACGACCTAAGCTAGAGCATAACCTAAATTCTCTACTGCTAAATAGTTATTTTCACACTACATGAACTTCTTGCTCAAGTAATAGATAGCTTATTCCTTCTTATTTGACTCATCATGTTGACCCAATACATCCTATTAACTTGTTAAAAACTGATAGATATAGGATTAAAAGTTAATCGGGCATTAGTGGCATAAATATTGATGGGTTCAAAAGGTATCATTTTACTTTATCAAAGGCTTCCTAGCATTCTTCATTCCATTCCCTAAGATTTTGTTTTTGAAGCAACTAAAAGATTAGATCACATTTATCAATTAGTTGAGATATAAATGAGCTATGTAGTTCAACCTTTCTAAGAAATTCCTTACCTCTTTTTGGGTTCGAGACAGCGGTAGCTTTTAAACGACCTTAACTTTGTCAAGATTAACTATTATGCCCTTTTTGCTCACAATGAAGCCCAATAGTTTTCAAATGTGACACTAAATGTGCATTTGGTAGGATTTAGCTTGAGCTAGTACTTGCAAAGTTGTTTGAAAAGTTTTCGCAAGTTAACAATGTGTTCACTCTTTTTCGACAATTTAATGATCATATCATCACATTAACCTCTATTTCTTTGTGCATGAAATCATTGAACAATGTTACCATTACTATTTGATAAGTTGACCTGACATTTTTGAACTCAAAGGGCATTATCTTGTAGCAAAGAAAACCCTACATGGTCACAAAGTTAGTTTCCTCCATGTCTTTATCTACCATTTTAATATGGTTGTAACCTAAAAATCCATCCACGAAGAAAAATAGTGCATTTTTGGTAATGATGTCTATTAAGGCGTTAATGTAAGGGAAAAAATGGTCTTTTGGGCTAGCTCAATTCAAGTCCCTAGAGTCTACATACATCTACACCTTGCCATCCTTTTTAGGGACCAAGACTATATTGGCCACCCCTTTAGGATATTTAGTTACTTCAAAAAATCTTGCCTTAAATTGCTTTCTTACTTTCTCTTTAATTTTCAAAGCATTTCCATTTTCACCCTTCTAAGCTTTTATTGTATGGGCTTGCACTCAAGTTTAAGAGGAAATTTATGGACCACTATGTTAGTATTTAATCTGGACTTATCCTAGTAAGACAAGGCAAACATATCCTAGTATTCTTGAAAGAGGTTTATCAGCTTAGTTTGGATTGATGAGTTTATGGAAGTTCCAATTTTGACCTCTTTTTGATCTTTTTTGTTCTTAGGTTAATGTTTTAGCAGGTTCTTTGTGAGGTAATATTTGTGTTTTTTTTTGTTTAATTAATCTCAATAGGTCTGAGGGTACAGACTCTTTTTAGAATTTTCTTTGGACTCGAGTTCACCGATGTAGATTAGTTGCTTCAAATTTATATCCAAAATCTCAGTATGATATTCATGTCACTTTCATTCGGGCACTTAAAAATATAAGAAAGGAATAATATAAGCAGAAAATTATGTAAAGGAATTTCTAAGAATTAGCAAGAATTATAGAAATGGACACAAAAGATGAAATGTATAATCTTAGTCATTTTCATTAATAATACTTAATAAAGGGGTGCCCATGCAAAGGATCTTACAATGCTATTGGGTGAAAGCATGCAGGTTTAGTTCACAATATTACTTTGAATTTAGTTCACAACATTACTTTAAAGCAGACTTGAACAGTAGAGGAATCTCAGTTTTAATCCAAACATTTGAAACAAACCCTGGAAAAGAAAAACTAGTCTCCTGAACTACAATTGGTGTCTTCAGCTCATCAATCGTATTGACAAAAAGATCTCCAAATGCCTTTTCAGTATGATTGTAAGTGGTTGAAATATCATTGACTTTTACTTTAAGTTTTCTCCTAACAAGTGAGATATCCTCTTCTCATGGTTCTTCTGAGCTTGTTTTCTTTTCTTTTACACATTGGTCTTGAACCCTAACCCTTTTTTTTATCTAGTTAACAATTTTTAGGGCTTTGGCAATTTCTTAAAGATGATTTTTAAGTCCTTTTTGGCAGAGCACCCTTACCAATAGCTACCTTTAGCCCTATATAAGTACTCTTCAATAGATGAGGCTCAACCATAAGCAACCCTTCTTTGACATAACTAGCATTAATAAAGTCAAAAGATTGGAATAAGGATTTCAAAAGGTCATCATCAGGTTCAATAAACGGGGCATCAGTTGAGGTAGCAGTAATAATATCTTTCTCTCTTCTAATGCTAACAACTTTCTTTTCTATGATGAATTTCAACTTTTGGTGCTGTGATAATGGCATTGCCCCCACAGAGTGAATCTAGGGCCTCCTCAACAAGCAGGTATACGATGGAGCGATGTCCATCACATGGAAGTCAACCTCATAAGTGCATGGGCCAATTTGGAGTGGAATGGTGATATTTCCTACAAACTTTTTATAAGTTTCATCAAATACTCACACAATTTATGGCTATTCTAGATATGATACGTGTCAATGAGGAGATTTTTCATGCATGATATAGGCATTACACTTAGCGCTGACCCATTATTAATGAGCACATTGGGTAATGTGCTACTTTGCAATATATGGTTACATGAAGGACTTTATAATTTCTTCTTCCACCATAAGGGATTTCATCATTACTGAAAGATATATAGTTGTCGACAGTGATATTGCTTATTAGACGATCTAATTGAACTATAGAGATATTAGGAAGCACGTCTGCCTCATTCAAGACCTTAAAGAGAGCATTCTTATGAGCTTTAGAGTTTAATACTAATGATAGCGCAAATATTTAGGTAGGTTACCTATTCAATAGATCGATGATGTTGTATTTGCTGTACTTAATGAACATAAGGAATTTTTTAGCTTTTTTCTCACTCATTAGCTCCTTAACAGTTATTAGATCTAACTCTTCTGTTGTAAAATTCGGTGTTTGAAGAATAGTAATAGTGTTTTTTTACTAGACTTAAATTCTTGATGCGGTTGGGGTGTAACATCTGCCACCCTAAAGTAGATGGCTTACCCTTGAGAGGACAATGTTTGCTGCTTGTTGACTAGATTCTTTGGTGATTAAAGTTTTGCTTTTGTATTTCTAAAGAACTACCTTTATTGTCCTTATAAAGGAAAGAAGATGGAAGCTGAATAATCATTTTTGGCATGGGCTAAATAGGGGCAGAATTGACACTTAGTTGGTTATCAAATAAGACCAATGGCCTTTCAAACTTGTAAGGAGGATTGCCCCTATCCTTTCTATGGCATTGATGGATGGTATCATACTTGATAACAGGGCATATAAGGCTTGCTTTTTATCATAAAATTCAATGCTACCCTTGTCCATCATTCTTTGAACCATGACATAGAACTCTTTGTACATTTAAAAAGTATGGCCATAGATGGTATAGAACTTACAAAAGTCCTTAGTTCCCTCTTCTATCTTTTCAACCCCATTAACCAAATTAGCGTATGTGAAGATTTGCCAAACTAGGTTCATTGGTATTCTAATCTCATCTATTGTTTTTATGATCTCATAGCCAGCTTTAATAACCATTCATTTTGCATTTGATTCAATATAAGCTTTGGATGAACTGGTTCTAACACTGGATTTTGGCTCTTATTTAGCCTTGAATTTTTTCTTTTGTTTTACCCTCGAAGGTATCTTTTTGGTCCGAGTTACTTCTCATGGCCTTATCAATTATTTTCACATAATATGACTATATCAGTGAATTTTTGGGATGCTTTTGGCTATTCTTTCATAATAAGGGGCATGTAATATGTCGACAAACCTAACATTCATCTCTTTTTCTATCAACAAAGGGTGAATTAACGTAGCTTCTTTCATCCATCTTAAAGCATACTACTTGAAGCTTTCATCGACTATCTTTTCCATGCTCATGAAAGAGAAACAATTCAAAACCCAGTTAATAGTAGGTCTTTCCTCATCATGGCATTAATAGATGGACTGATGTACACATCCTGCTCTTCATAAGACTTAATTTCGGATTGGTCTATTATCCCTTTGACTATCTCTAGGAAAAATGGATAGTGTTGTGGAATATACTTTCAACTACAGTTACAACAAAATGATTCAATGGTTTCTTTGCCCTAGTTTTTGACACCTAACATTATTCCAACCTTTAAAAAACACTTGCCATACCTACTTATCAGGGTCTTGACTTCTCTAATGCTTCTTTTAACCTAATGACTTTTTCCATCAATTACCATATTGACTCTTGGCTTCACATTGTTAAAAAGTAGATTGACTTTAACACTTGGTCTGGGCCTTTGTTCGACCTTTATCGTGCCTTTTCTAATAAGCTTTATACTTTTCTCTTAAATGAGGTGCAATTCTCAATAGAATGACCTTGTACTCTGGCATGGTATTCACAATTGGCATTCTCATCGTACCACATAGGATATGGTGGTGATCTTGGGTTTATGAATACCAGGGCCACTAGTTGACTTGCCAATAGATGAGGATATATCTTTTTGTAGGTGTAAGAAAGTGGCTCAAAATGTTTCCTTTCCTGGGGTGCTTGTAACTATTTAGAGCTCTTGCATTGTTCATGTTGCGAGGTTGTATGGCCTAGGTAGTGTTCTGGAGAGGATTGAATGCAAAACTCATTGTTATAGTGAACCCGACAGAATAAACTACTTATTGTACTAGTAAATATGGGTTAAATCCTAGATACATCTGTCGCAACATGCCCCAAGGTAGATCCTTATGGATCCATAGGTGTATACAACTTAAAATATTTTTCTGACTTAGGAATGTTTTCTTCACTGAGATTTTTCGTTACGACGTGATGAGAACAAGAAGTATAGATTCTCGACTTATGATACAGTGAAGAGGACCATAAGATAAATCGCTCATCTTATTGGTCTCGGGTGACCATCACGAAATGTCCAACGCTTGGAGTCACCACTGATCATTTCGAGCTAGGCATGATCGGATGCCTATTGAAACCTATGTTTTGAGTTATGAAACTCACATCATCGATCTCGTGGTCTACATAATACAAAGATTCATCATTTGGGTTTGAGAGTTGGTTACGCACAATGAGGTACAAACCTCTTTGCGACACTTGAAATCAGTACCTTACAAGCTATGTCTTATCTCGGTTTTGATTCTTCCAATCTTAACTCATCATTAGTTCAATATAACCCTTTTTTAATGCCTGAATCTTATAGAAATACAAATCTAGGTTTTGATGAAAAAGATTTAATCTCATATACGCCCTAGAGAGATTGGGAATATAAAGATTTTTAATAAAAATGACCTCTGGATTTTTCTTTGAAAAATAAAATATTCCACTTTAGGCACTTGAGAGATACCCAAGTGGAATATTACCCTTAATTTTACTTGAAATGATTGGAGAACATGAATACAAATAATCATCATGAAGAAATCATGTTAGTAAGGCAATAAATGAATTAACATAACATGGATCATTCAATGCAATGATAAAGAAAAGGGATGGACTATTGGAATTTATCTCAAAATCGGCATCGATTATCTGGGAATAATCGAATTGATAATTTTTTAGATGCATCTGGATTTCTTGATTAAATGAGGTTTGTTTGACATGTTCATGGAAATCCAAGAAGAAGAAAAATTTAATTGTAGTTGAATGATAGGGTTAGAGTATCCCCGTGGATAATTAATAATTTTGACAAAGGAAGATTTTTTTTAAGTTTGACAATTTTGAAAATTGGGGTTGGAGTATCCTCTCAGAAAGTCAGGGTTGGATTATCCCCGTGGATGACAAATATTTGACAAAGGAAGTTTTTTTAGCACTTAACAAATTTGAAGAGCGAGGTTGGAGTGTCCCCTCAGAAGGTCAGGGTTGGAGTATCCCTAAAAGTGACATGTCTGACACTCTTTGGAGAAGTCAAGTTGAAAAAATTAAAGTTGACGAAACTTTGTGATTTAGAAAATGAGTGAGCATTTGGATAATTTTTAGCAAAAGAAATTATTGTGAATGAGGACAGTAAAGATGTAAAATATGTTCGTGCCTTCATACAAGCTTATAGGAGATCGAAGCATGTTCTCAAGTCTGATCGAGGTGATATGGAGACATTCGAATGTCTCAAGACAAAATTCAGGGAAACAACTTAATTCTGACCACGACCGAGAATAGAGACAACATCGCATGATCCCATTTTTTCAATTTATTCTAAATTGGTTTGAAGGCTTTAGAGGATGGACAAGATACCATCAGAAAGGTAACTTAACAAGGACCAAGCTAAAAATATTCCTAATACCCAAAAAATCAATTTTTGAGAGAATAAAATTTCAAATTTGGGTCAATTACGCTACTGACAGAGCATGCAAGGAAAAAGGTGTGTCAAACTTTGAAAAATCATTTTGGACTCATTTGGTATAAAACAATTGCAAATGATACCTTTTCAAAAATGGAATTTCATGAACGTTTTAGGAAAAATGTTGGATGGATTTGGAAATATCATTTAGTGGGCCTAAAGGGCCCAACTAGGATGCATTTTGTTCACACTAGGGATTCTGGATAGTCTAGGTTTGAAAAATCATAACTCTTTCATCCAAACTGATCCGAGGATAAACAAGACTTGTTTTAAAGATATTTTGACACACCTTCAGAGAAAAATATTATAAAATTTATGAAAAATAATTTAGGATTTTAAAGTGATTTTTCAATTTATAACAATGATGCTGCCAGTAGAGGGCAAAGAAAAGAAGAGGGAATTTTTTATTTTCTTTATGTTTATGGGTCCAAACTCGAATCATCAACATTCGAACGTCCATGACTGAAGGGAAAAAGTGGCATGAGCATCACAAACTCATTTGCATAGCCCCAGAGTATTTTGGGACGATGAAATAGCCTATTAATCATACAACTCAAGGTTTCAACTCAAAAAATAAGGCATGAACATTTCAAGAATGAGTGCAAGTGCATTTTTTGTTGGAAAATGAAAAGATTTGAGCTTGTTTAACCAAGATACTAGATCTAGAAAACTTACTTTTTCCCAAGATTTCTTTTTGCTAACTTTAAGGAAAATGCTAAGTTCATGTTAGTCCTCATTGGTTAAGGTTAACATGCTTGGCTTAGAGAGGTTTTGAAAATCAATTTTTTTATAGCCATCAAGCATGCATTTTGACAAGGGGAAGACAACAAACATACAAGGGGATGGCACATAACATGAATGGGGATGCTAACTTTACC
>JBBYHK010109523.1:0-40272 GCA_038382065.1 Adansonia grandidieri | reverse complement strand
TTTGAACAGCCTCTTTTGCTTGCATTTCCATGATTAGTCCTTGCAAAGCTTGCTCCATGCGTTTAGTCTTTGCCCTAATCATTGGACCTCCAATTCCTTGCAATGGATCATAAGAATGGTTGAAAATAGGTGTTGTGCAAGTTGATCTCCATCAGTAGACCTAGGAGTTCGTTTTAAGCATTTCATAACCCTCGAAAATATAAACTCTAGCAGGTAACCAATCTCATTGGTCAAAATAGACTGGTAATGATTCTAAAATAAATGTTCATTTCGTAACAACTATTTAGAGTTGAGTCAAGTGAGTGATTCACCTTATTAACTTAGTTCCTAGAAATGAAAAATAAAAAAATTATAATAATGATAAGAAAACATAATAATGATATGGCCCTTAAAAAGAAAGAAAATAATGATATATAGATATATATATTTATATATATATATAAACAAAGGGTATATCTATTATTTTAAGTTAGGCTAGTCAGGTTTTGTCTCTGGGTTAGAGAGTCAAGCTTAAAATTATGTGTTAACTAAAATTTTGACTAATTTGATTTCAACTGGTATTTAACTATAATTCTTGTATTTAAAAAAAATTATATTTTTTGTATGGAAACTTCGGTTTATATTATTCATATTTCTCGCTAACCTTTTTTTCTTTGCAGTATTATTTTTGTATGGCAAGAATCCATAAGCAGGGGCTATTATAATGTCAACAAGAAATATGGCATTCTAGTCCACCAAAACATCATTGAAACACCAAGAAAGTCATTAAAATCCTAAGGCTACCATAAAAAAAGCCACAATAATGCATGAAAGCCTTAATAAGGTTATGAAAACATAGAGGTACGCTAAGATCATGATGATGATGAAGAACAGAAAATGAAAATAAGAGAAGATAGAAAATATACCTTAATGGAAGCTTGAACTCCTAGCAATATCCTTAACTAGCAATACAATAACTTTTAGCTCACTTTCTTCCTTTTCTTTACTATAGATTAGCAAAAAAAGGAATGAAAAGAAAAACCTTTTGGCTATGATAGCTATGGAAGATAGTTTTTAGAGTAAAGATAAGGAAAATGAGAAGTTTTGGAAGGATGTAGAGGGAGCTACAGCAATAGAGTTTTCGAGAAAGCTTGAGATTTTTTTTGGTGGCTGATGTAAATCCTCTCCTTAGCTGAATAAGAAAGTTGGATAAGATAGGGGATGATTTTAGCCACTAATATGACTTAGTGAAAAGGGCATATAGGACTTTTGGCATGTACATTATGATGAGTCATTGTACCAATGCAAAACCCTTTAGCACTTGATTGGTTAATCTTGATTCTTGTAGGCAAAGAAAAACAATGCATTAGCTAATCAAATGAGTAGTCATAACTTTGTCCTTCATTAAATCAGATTTTCTCATGAAATGTCCTCATTCTAAGCTTAATAGACCTTTCTAGAATGTGTTAATCCATTATTGAGAACCGAAAAATTAAATCCACATGATTTGTATGAATTTATATATGATATTAGATGACTTTTGACTCCAATGTCAGAACCAAATTTGAGTTTTACAGTAATGTTACAAAGGGAGGAAAATGTTTTGAACTAGGCCGACAATAGCCTTGTTTATCGATATATTAAGCTTTATATTAATGCATTGAGCAAAAACACAGAATATATTGATACTTTGAAGCTGGTATCTATAGACACCTTATTTTGTTCGGGCCATCAACAAAGACATTGGAGGTCATTATCTTGGGCATCCTTGGAGTTATTAATGAGCACGGGTCAATTTTCCATCATTTTTTACCAAGGTGAGGTAATTCAAAGAGTTAAAGGTACATGCAAGTCATACTGGTGCATAGGTCTTGATATTAAGCTTTAACATTGTTAAAAATTCAAAATTTCACATGTAGCATTGATACAAGAGCATTTGGTATCAAGACCTAAGGTATGGTATTGATATTTAGCATGTTTGTATTGATACAGGCTTTAGTAGTAGCTAAAATTGCAATTTTTGGCCATAAATTCAAGTCCTTTAATATCGATACATGCCTTCAAGTCTGGAGACTAGAAATATATTTTGCTTTTGGGATCGATACATGTTTTTCTTGTATCAATACTCATGAGCAAAATTTGACTTATGTATTGATAAAAAATGTTTTGTCGATGCACCAAGGCATTTTTTAGCCTTTGCACCATTGATCTAAAAATCTAACTTTGACATGTTTTTACACCAAAAATCATCAAAATTCATACCAAGCCTCAACTTTAGGCTTGTGATTAGATTTAAAAAAAAAATTTGAGGCCCAAATAGCCAATGACAAGGGATATGTTAAGACATTATGCAAGTTGCTAAAGGGCAGGGTTGATTTTTTTCTATGTTTAGCAGCATAAAATGGCCCTGATTCATTATGTTTACTGTACGCACCAATGGGTTTGCATGGCACCTGAGCACATTACCTTGTCCTTGCATAAGGTACATGCACCAAAACCTTATAATACCTTGTGTTTTTCATTTTTTGTCTTCATAGTCACATGGCTATATATACCAACTTTAGTTCAGCTAATAAAAAACCCTCTGGAGAAGAAAAAATCCTAGCATACATAGACATTCTCAACAGAAAGCACTTACTTTCATACATTCTCTTAATATTCCTTAGCCATAAAAAAATAAAAAATCCTTCTCATTCCTATAACTCCTTAAAACCATCACTAAAGACCCTTCCAAAACCCTTTATTCCACCCATCTTTCCTCTTAAAACTCCCTTCAATCCACACGTTAACTAAAATGTTGCTTTTTTTCATCACTTTATTGTTATTCAACATCGAAAGAGGGAAGAAGGTGAGCCTAAAGTTGTTGCTCAAAGATAAGGCTAAGGCTTGAAGGGTTTGGTATGTTTTCACCCATCACTCTATCTATTTTCTTATTTTCTAGCATTACATCATTTTATTAACTTCTTTATTTTATGTTGCCCTTTTAAGATTCTCATGCATCATTATGGCCTTAATTGTAGTAGTCTCAGGATTTTGATGATCCTATTGATGCCTTGATGTTGCTTAGATGGTTAAACATGCCATGCATTATTTTTACCATCATAACAACCCATGTTCATGCATTTCTTACCATGTTTCATCTACCTTCACATGTTCAACTCATGTTTGAATCTTCACCCTAACATGTTCTAAACATATCCATGCATTTTCTTACATCTTGGTAGGTTTTGTGAAACAAAATATGATCTTAAAAATTCTAGCTGCTTTCTTTTGGTTAAACATGTTCATACCATCAAACATAGCTTGATTCTATATGTCATTTATAAGGCCAATATTCTCATGCATTTACTTGTCATTACTTTAAATTTTTGCTACCTTTTCTATTGTCAAAATATCATCTTTGTTTGTTTGAATGTGTTGTCCAGGTTCATTGATGGTCTATCATACTCATAACCTTCTTGCCAAAATGCTTGCGTGTTTGTTATAAATCGATTTTCAAAAACCCCTAAATTAAATCTATGTTACCTCCAAGAAATTGAGCAAAAATTTAATATTTTCACAAAATTACTCCTTTATTCTTTGGGATAAATCAAGTTTTCTATGTTTGGATTCATGGTCAAATGAAGTTTGAGTTCTAGTTTCCAAAATAAATAGCCTTTTACTTGTTTTAAAAGGTTTAGGCCATAATCTTAAGTGTAATACCTCATTTGTGAAATGGTCAATAGGCTATTCCAACATTTTAAATTACTTTAGGATTGTGGAATGAACTTGTTACACCTATTTCACCTTTTTCTCTATGTATGGATATTCTGACATCTTTAGCTCGAGTTTAGCCCTAAAGAAACTCAAAAATACTGAAAAACTCCTTTGTTTTACCTTGGCAATAATGTACCCACCATTAAAAACTATTTTTGAGACCAAACACATTTTTTGGAATTTTCTAATATTTTTTCATGAAAGAGCATTGATTTATCTTTCTAATGGTGTTTGAACCTAGACTATTCTAAAAAAAGGAGTTATGATTTTTTGAACCCTCACTCTTCAAAGCCCTAGAAACCAATGAACTAAATTTTGTTTGGGCCATTTTAGCCTGCCAGATTTTTTTTGAATTTCTTAAATATTTTTCTAGAAAGTTCGTGAAATTCTCTTTTGGAAATGTATCATTTGTGATTTAATGATACTAAGACAATTTTCTAAACTCGATTATGCCATTTCACCTGCACATGTTGCCAATGTCAAAACAAACCCAATTTCAAAAATTAATTTCTCCTAAAAAGTGATTTTCTAAGATTTTAAGAAAATTTTCACATTAAACCTTATTAAGTTATTTTTCTAAAATCACCTCATCCACCTTCAACACCTTCAAATTTACACAGAATAAATTTGAGAAAAGAAATAGAGCGATGTTATCTTTTTTTGGAATTGAAATCAATCCAATTTCCTGTACTATGTTTATTGAGATGTTCTAACATCCTCAAAGTGCACTCGATTGACCTCATATGGGGTCACGTAATATAACATAAGCCTTCAAGTTCACATCAAGGCTAAAAAATATACTAATAATTTTATTCAAATTTTTGGTTTCTATTTTCAACATACCTTTTTCACTTAAAAATATTTCTTTTCCCCATAAACATCAAAATTATCATCAATAGGGATACTTGAACCCCACTTCTTTGAGGGGATACTCTATCCTTGCTTTTCATTGAAAACTTGAGTCTTCTCTCTAATCAAAACCCATTTGAAAAAGTCAAAATTTCATCTCAGGGGATACTGTAACCCACTCTTCAAAGGGGTATTCTAACCTCATTTTTTATTTAAAATCTAAATTCTCTCTTCCGAAGCTACCCAAATGGTCTTTTGGTCAAAATCTTCCTTTGAAAACATCTAGATCATCACCATTAGGAATACTCTAACCTTGCTTTCCAATCAAATTCGAAAGATTTTCTCTTTCTTGGACTTCCTAGGCTATTTTAGTCAAAACCTTTTTTTGCACATCTTAAGTTACCTCCAAATCCAAATGCATCTTAAAATTGTCACTCTAGCTATTCCTTAGTAATTTGAGACAATTAAAAGATACATTCTAATCGTCCTTTCATCTTTTTATGTTTTTGTGTGTGATTGTTTTTACGTGATATTATATTTTTTGTCATCTTACTAAAACGTTTCCCTTTTATAGTGACTATCGTGCATTCATTTTAAAAATTATTTTCAATTATTACAAGGCAATATTTAGTGTTGGTATCTCTTCAGTGCCTAACATGAACTATTCAAATTTTTAAAATTTAATTCAAAGATTATTTTCATCAAAAATCCTTATGTTCTCTGCATCTTCAAGACACATAGGTGATATAAATTTTTTTTCCAAATCTGAATATATAATTTACAAAAATTTCATGCATTAAATAGGATTATATCGAAATAATTATAAAGTGGAATCGATTAAACAGAGACCAAAGTGAAATATAGTTAGCGAAAAATGATTTTAGGTGTCATAGGGGCGCTAATCCTTCCTCAAGCGTAACCAACTCTTGAAACCAACCGATGAATCTCTAGACTATGTAAACCTTGAAATCAATGTATCAAGTTTTGTAACTCGAAACATTGTTTTCAATAGGCATCCAATCACGCCTTATTTGAAATGATCGATGGTGACCCCAAATTTACATCTACCTCATGGCAACCTTTAGAGACTAGTAGGTGAGCGATTTGCCCGATGGTCTTTTTTCCCTCCATATTGTGCATAATTCAAATCTCGATCAAGGGATAACCCAAAGGCTCCAACAAACAGAACCACACACCATATAGACCAATACATCTTTTAAGTCAAGCATACTCTCTTTAGATCATCGAAGAAAAAAGGTACATAGCGATAGCTTGGTGATTCCACTAGGAACCTAGTTAGAGATTTAGGCCTTCGACTAGATATATCTCACTTGGGTCTTGTTTTTTTTTCAGTTTTCATCATTATTTAGATATAATTCCCTTTTATTTTTATCTTCTAACCTTTTAACCTTCATGATTTCATCTTATGATTGTCAGTGACTACTCTATTCTCGAATACATATTGATTTGAATAAGTATGGTATATAAAGGTAAAATAAAAAGCCTGACACACACAATGCACATACACTTGCATTAGATTCCTAGCAAACTCCATGGTGAAATTAGCATCCTAATTATTATGAGGAAGTAATCTATCTGCCTTTGTGAGTACCCAATCATATAGGCATGGCAAGACTTTTTGAGGTGTGAATTACCTATGTCTCTCATGAGTACCCCTCCTCATTTGTATAAGGAAATACATACACATGATCAAACTTGTGATAGGCCTAGGATTGGGGTGCTTCAGCCATCATTACCAAATGGAGGAGAGATTAGGATACTAATTTTAGTCTCAACTTAAACCCATATAGTGAACCTTAGAAGGAAATCATGTCAAATCGTATCGGAGTACTGCTAGAATAACCTAAAAAATAGGGTCTCCTAGGGAAACACTTATTACCTTTACTCCTATACAACATGGATAGATAGGTGATGATGGATGAACTTTGATGCCTATATTTGTCCCTTTATTTCATGATCATTTTTAGGTTATGTTGTTATGCTTAATGACTAACCCTCTTCAATAGGTAGGTGATGATAAGCAAATGCCATCACCTATAATGCCCTATGTCATCTTGAAAGAGTCATATTTCACATAAACAAGCTATAATGCTATCCAAATGATGGTCTAATATCCACCCATCTTCGATGGTGATAAATGAATGTCACTTTTTAGTCAGTCAGTTCTTGTCCCTATGAGGTATCATGTCACCTCATTAAAGGCAATTTTTTTTAAATTCAAACCTGTTGCATTATTTGTTTACTATCATAACATTCACAATTATCATGTTCGCCCTTAGGCCCAGTATCGCCTGCTATCAAGTTAATTTTTGTAAGGCACTTTTGTTACTACGTTTTCCTTTATTCTTATTCTTATTATTTTATATGGTCATTAACTTATTTCCCTTTAGTTTTTTTTTGGTTTGACGCATGTATCTTTTTATCACAATCATCATCATTATAGGACAATTGGCCAATGGTTCAATGTTTAGCAAAGGGTCTATCATGGAGCAACAGTCCACTTCTAAATTGAAGTCTTTTGAAGAAGTCCCGCATGGTTGAAACACTAACAGCGTGGAGATAGGGATGTCTTCATAGCCGTGTATGTCTCAATGACACATGAAAAGGTCAAGATAAGGTACCATTAGAATGATTGGCAAGATCTTAAACATATATGATCAGTTGGAACAATATCAATAAGGAATCATTCACAAAAAGATACGGAGGTATAGCCCTTTGACTCTAGATCCATTTGGATATTGGTCATTTGCAAGCAACATCTTAATTCTAGAACCCAGCATATTGATGCTTTGCTTTGAATCGTGAAGATTTCGTCCCCACAGTCAATGAATATATCATGTTACTCAATGTTGAGAGAGCCAAGACTGATAGCATATATTGTAAAGCTTTGTAACCTCTAAATTTCAAGAAAAGATTGGCTAAGATTCTCAAGGCAATGGAGTCATAGATTGAGAGTCATATTAAGATGAAAGGGAAATTGAGTGCATCTCATGGGCCAATTTGAAGGAACCAATGGCAAATGCCATTGATATCCAAAAAATTCAAGATATCTACACTCAGACGATATATGGTCTAGTCATATTTCTGAAAATTTTAGACAATATAGAAGGGACGGTAGCATATATCTTTTCCCAATTATACTACAACATTAATCCCACACTTACCATCATTACTAAAACTATTCAAGCTTTCAGTTTTTGTAAGAAAATTGAAAGGTCATTCCATCGAATGTATGCCACTTTTTCATATTTGGCTTGTCAGCCAATTTTGCTTCAAAGAGAAGAGAATGTCATATAATTTCTTACCCAACTATAGTCCTATCTCCATGGTCTTTGAGAAGGATTGGCCCCAAGACAAGTCCAAGGGGTAGTGGGTCCAAAAATTCTAGAATCTTAGAAGGGAAAAGGTGACATGAAAGGCCTTTTGGTTTTCACCACAAATGATTATATATTGATACAGAGATTGCAGTTGTGTGCCACTTATAGGATTATGGGGAAGCATTAGCTATGAACCCATCCTAGTTCTATGACAATTTTAGTGTCGACAATTCATTCTTTCATCCAAGATGTAGAACAATGGGATTTTGATTATAGCAAGCCTAATTACAAGCCAAAAGTTCATCTAGCCTTCAATACTTGAAGATGAACCTGTTGTATGGAAAGGTATTAGAGAATAAGTATTATGACTCTAAGATATGATGAGTGGAGAATCTATCACATCAATGACACCTTTATTTGGTGTTGGAACATCATAAGTGTTAGTTAATGAATTTCCTTATAAGATTGAATTGCTCAAGTGTAAGTTCGAACAAGAAAAACAACCTTTACCAAGAAAATCACTCATTTAAAAGGAAAAAAAAAGAGTCAAGTTGAAACGGACCTCTACTTTTAGGATGGTGAAATGAACCGGGTCATCAAAGAGAAACAACACTTCAAGTAGGATCATAAGAGTTTGACAAAAGACTATATGGCACTTAATAAAGCAAGCAAGTCTTAGTGCCTTGGTAAGTCGTCAGTAGAATGGAAGGTAAAGATTGGTAACCTCGAAAAAGAGTTGCGTCAAAGGAAAGAAGAGGCCAAGTACAATGGCAAGAAGCTGGTTAGAACTCATGCATTCGTATCAGCTTATCAAAAGAAGAACAAACATTTAAAAGCTCAAGCTAAGGACTTAAGAGCAAACTAGGCCAAGAATGAGGCTTTAACACTTAAAATCCAAGATTTAGAGCATTCCCTACAAGTTCACCAAGGCCAAGTTGATGAACTAGTAAGAGCCTTAGAGCAGCAGAAAAAAAAAAGTGGCTATAAATGGTTGATCAAGCACGCCATAATTATTAGGACCATTATTGCCATCTCACTAAGCAAATTAAGGTAGCTAATTAGAGGCTGAGGACAGGATAGACATAGCCCAATCATTGACATATGACGTCTTTCCCATTAGAGCCCATAAACAACATCTGTCATATCTCTTAGAACATGTGATCAAGCAATGTAACTATATCAAGCATTTCTAAATGTAATCATGTGCAATCAAGATATTTTATTGCTTTAATGAAAGATGCTATTGTTAAAGTTGTCCTCTAATCCAATTCTCCTTGCATTTGCATGACCAACCTGATTCTTTTATTGCTTTATTCTGTTATGTCATTTATCATCATGATTGCATACTCATGGTCATCTTATCAAACATGCTCATGAGATATCATGAAAGTTTAATCCAGTAATAATCTAAACTGAAGGTGCTCTAAAACATAAACCTTACCTTTTTTCGTTAGTATAACACTCATAATCACAAAAAGCCATGGAAAATGATAACAAATCCATATTGAATAACTCGAGCCCAAGTATAAAGAGTCTTAAAAGCAATCACTTTATAAGAATAAGGAACTCTAAGCTCAGATTACGGAATTAACTAAGCTATTGTCTGAGGCTGTGAAAGAAAAAAGATAAAGAAATACCATCGACATGGGGAAAACACAGATTAATTCTGATAGTAACTTGAATAATGGTATCAAAGCCACCAACACTTAAGAAGAGGCATCACATGAATGGTATCATCTAGCAGCTCTGATCCCATCAACTCAACCATTCATTTACATTAACCAACAGTGGTATCCTATCTGGTTTAAGGATTTCTGGGTGCAAGCTCTTCACCAGCAAGACCTATAGTCCTAGATCTTGATAAGCAAGCGAAGTAAAAAGGAGCAAAGAGGTCTTAAAAAAATGATAAAGACTTAGACAAGTATCCACCATTAAGAAAAAGCCTTAAAGTTGTTAAAGAAAGTAACAAATTTAGGATTGTAGATGCCAAGTCTTTTGGACTAGTTTTCTGTCTCGTTATCCCACCTAAATTCAAAGTGTTAGATTTTGAAAACTATAATAAGACTATAGACTCGACTGCCTACCTCCACATATTCTGCAACAAGATGGTTAGATACAAGAAAAAGGAAAAGCTACTAATTCACTACTTCAAGGATAGCCTAATTGGGGTAGCCATTCGTTGGTATATAGTGCTAGATCTTTTAAGAATTCAGACATGGGTAGATTTAGCTCTTGTTTTCCTTGATATTATAAACACATGTCTAACTAGGCCCCAGATCATCTTTCCCTTACGAACATGGAAAAGAAAGCTTTCTAGAGCTTCAGATAGTATTCTCAGAGGTGGAGAAAAAAAATAGCTTAAGTTCACCCTATCTTGATCAAAAAGAAATAATGGTTATGTTTATCAATAACCTGCAAGCTCCTTACCAAGATAGGTTGGTAAAAAATGCCACAAAAAATTTTGTCTATATGGTTACATCAATGCTATCAAAACTCCCAAAATATCCATTACAGAATCATTGAGGACAAGTAAAAAGTCAACGACTAAGGGTAAATAGAAGAAGATGAATGTTATTAGCAAAAGCCATGCTAAGTTCACTTAGAATCCATATCCCGCAAAGAATGTACTTTCGGAACATGAGGTATCTGGGTTTTAACGCTTACTCACTAGTGCCATAACCAATTCATTTTACCAAGTTCATTCCAACAATGAGTTTTGAGCTGAATCCCGTTCAAAACACTACTTAGAGCATACAAGCCTACAACACGAATAACGTAAGAGCCCCAAATAATCAACAAGCACCCCAGGAAAGGGAACATTTTGGAGCCACTTCCTTACTCCTACCAAGAGATTTACTCCTATCTATTGGTAGGTTAACTAATGGCCTCGGCATTCATAAACCAAATAAATTTTTCAAAATTACATTTCATACCCTAATGAAGAATTGAAAGAATACAAAAGGTTTTAATATTTTTTACACCCTATCGGAGGACTAGTGGACTGCTAGAAATATTCCAAAATTACGAAAATGACTTAAATGAGAAATTTAATGTGAAATAACCATTTTAACCATAAAATGCTAAGCTTTCCTAATAGTCTCCTAAATTTGCAAATTGGTCCCCGCATAATTAAAGCATAAAATTAACATGAAATATATTGAAATCAACACAAAGATCACATCCATAATTCACAAGCAAGGCTCAGCCAAACATGAATAGTCTAGAACAAATTTTTGAATTTTCAATTTTGTCCCTAAACATCATAAAATTAGAAAATAACATCTAAAATATCAAAAAAAGCATTAACTAATCACACTTAAAAGATTCAGCCAACATGGATCTACCCTTCCATAGCCTTAAAAATTTTTTAAAAATTATTTTAAACTTTCTACAATTTTTACACAAGACAATATAGTCCAAAACTCAATTAAATCAAGCATGATAACTTAACTAAACAACATCATTATATTTGACTACCATGGAAAAGACAAGAAAAACATTTATTTTATTTTTTTTTAACATAAATCATAAATATCAAAACAAACTTGCATCATCAAGCCTAAATATGTAAGAGAAACAAGGGATCATAAAGAATATATCAACCTATGCCATCAAAATCACTACTAAAGTAGCAAGAAAAAGACCATAACACATATACATAATATCAAAACGTTATTTCCATCACAAACATGTAGCGTAATGAAGAAAATCAAACTATTTTAAATAAAACTCAAATACAACAACTAAAATAAGAAGAAATGATCATAGCCTTTAAACTTGGCAATTAAAATGAAACCAAATGCATGAGCTCAAGTAATCAATAGGCTCAGTAAAAGGAAAAAAATAATAACTGAAATGAACACAAATCAAAGATTTTGGAAGAAACTTTACCTTAAAGGCTTCAGAAATCTGGAAAGAACTTAGTATTTTGTAGTGTTTTTCTTGTGTATTTTCTTATTAAAAGCCAAATAGTCACAAATGAAAAATCCTTCCTATATTTATAAGCCAAAGGGATGAAAAAAAATCCCCCTGGCCGAAATTCAATTAATTTTTTAATTTTTAAATTAAATAAAATTTTTATTTATTATTTGCATTAAAAGATAAGATGCATTAAATCAACAAGCAATTAATAGATAAGATGCATTAAATCAACAAGCAATTAATAGTCATTCTCAATATTTTGTCATGATTATCTAGATAAATCATCTAATGGGTAACTAAAAACCAACTCAATTGGTTAAGGGAAAAGTTAGAAATCAACTAAACTAGTTTCCATGAAACTAGTAAACAAAATCCATAATAAAATTAAATAATAATAATAATAAGTAAAAAGAACTAAAATTAAAATCAAAATTAATAATCATAAATAAAATTTCCAAATGAAATAATGAAAAAATATCCTGAATAGAAATCCAAAACTCATAAAATTATACGAGAAAAATCTTTACAGAGGAAAATTGATATATATATATATAAATTCAAAGCACATAAAATAAATTGAATTTTCAAAAATAAACTTCGCATGAATTTAATAAAAATATTTTAAGAATTTTAAAATTATAGACCCGAAAAAATCCAACCAAAAAAATTACAAAATAGAAAAATTCATATTTCAGAAATGAGAAAAATCTACAAAATGGATAGGGATTTTATAAAATTGATTTTGTGGTAACTATGGGAATATTTAAAGAATTTTGAAGTCCAAAATTTGAGAAAATTTTACCAAAAATTTTATAGATAAAGGAGGGCTCATATTTTGGAATGGAGAAAACTTTTTAAAAACATTAAAACTTATCAATTGAATTAAATACGACATCTTATCTGCAACATTAATTTTAAATTTTTTTAAAAAATGATAAAGATGAAAATTCAAAGTTTAGAACAAGTCTTAACCAAAAAAATTCACAAGCAAAATACTCTTGATATTATGAGAAATTCAAAAATAGTTGGCGAAATTGATAACTTGACATCTTATGGTATAAAATGCCAATATATAAATTTTCTTTAATTTTTTTTATTTTTTAGAATGCATATCGACATAAACACTACATAGCTGTCAATAAAATATATGATAGTAAACTTTTTAAGTTTTACAAAAATAATGTCAAAAAATGCCTAAAAATGGAACTTTTGACCATGACATTTTCTGCATAAATGATTTTCAAAATTTGATAAGAGAATATTTAAAAATTGATTTTTCTCTTGGATATTTATCCTTTTTATCCAAGATAAGTTTTTAAATAACACTTTTTCTGTCATGTGCCCATATGACCATTTATGCATGACAGAATAAGTTACAAAAATGTGTCAACTACTTTAGAAAAGTTGAACTCTATTGAGGTGATAGCTATATTCTCGGTCTCGGATAATTAGGACTACTAAAAAAAGAACCCAGATGAAATTAGTTGTCTATACCCAATCCAAAGGTAAAGGGTGAAAATCTCCTTTTCACTTATTATCAAGACACTTGAAATTTAGCTCAGTCTGCCCAAACCACCAAAACACACACTTTGAATCAAAATTGATAGGATAAATCCTTTAAACTTGCCAGCTAACTTAGTTTAACAAAAAAGTCATCAAACACAAGCCAGTCAACTTTAAGACCCTTCCTTCACAATCGTAGACCATCCGTACCCTTCAAAAATAATGAAAACCTCCAAAAATCTAGAACAAGATTGGTGAACCTTAAGGGAAGAGGTTATTCGATTGAACTTATGGAAAAACAAACAACTAAAATGGCTAAAATTGAATGCCAAATTAGGCTTTTTAAATCATCACCTTTGCATCACGTAAACATGCATTTGCTTCCTCATGCACCCTTCATACAACAATTAACATCCTTTAAGTACAAACTTTTACTCATAAAAGTTAAACTAGCAAAGAATCTCAAGTACATATTCCTATTTTCAAAAAGCCTCGAAAAGCTTCAAGTAAAAATCCTTGACCTTACAAGCTCATAAATAAAAAAGCATCCAAGAAAGATGCCTAAACTCATATCTCTTAGTCCATGAAAAGCTTGATGCCTACTCTCTCTTTTAGTCAACAAAGAGCTATACGCAGTTCTTCTCAGTCTACAAAGAGTTAGATGCCTGTTGAATCCATCCATGAAAAGCTAGGCACCAATAGAGTCTGTCCACAAAGAGCTAGGCACTAATCGAGTCCATCCACAAAGTGTAAGGCACTAGTCGAGTCCATCCACAAAGAGCTAGGTGCCAATAGAATCTATCCATAATGAGCTAGGCACCAATAGAGTTTGTCTACAAAAAGTTAAGACCAATCATGTTATTTCATAAAGAGTTAGAACCAACTAAGTCAATCTTTAAAGAACGAGATGCTAGTTAAGTCTATTAACAAAGAGCTGGGCACTAATCGAGTCAGTTCGCAAAGAGCTAGGCCCTAATTGAGTTAGTCTATAAAGAGCTAGGCAGCAACCAAATTAGTCTACAAAGAGCTAGACTCCTGTTGAGTCCAGTCATAAAGACTTAGATGCTAGTAGAATATGTCCACAAAGACTTAGGTACTAATCAAGTCTATCCATAAAAAGCCAAGCACCAATCAAGCCAGTCCATGAAAAGTTGGGCACCACTTGAGTTAGTTTATAAGATGTTGGCACTAATCAAGTCTGTCTACAAAAAATTAGGCACTAATTAAGTCTGTTCACAAAGAGTTAGGCACCAATCAAGTTAATCCATAAAAAATTAGGCATCAACCGAGTTAGTTCACATAGAGCTAGGCACTAACCACGTCTATCCATAAAGAGCTAAGCAACAATCAAATCAATCTAGAAAAAGTTGGATGCTAGTTAAGTCTATCCATAAAAAGTTGGGCATCCATTGAGTTTATTTATGAAGAGCTGAGCACTAATCGATTTAGTCCATAAAAAGCTGGGCACCAATTGAGTCAATCCATAAAAACCTAGATGCTAGTCAAGTCTATCCATAAAGAGCTGGGCATTGATAGAGTCAGTTTATAAAGAGCTGGGCATCAACCGAGTCAATCCATAAAGATCTAGATGTTAGTTGAGCAAGTCCATAAAAAGTTATGCTCCAAGAAATTCTGTTTACAAAAAGCTAGACACCAATTGAATCTATCAACAAAGATACAGGCACTAATCGAATCAGTCCATAAAGTGATAGGCACCAATTGAGCCAGTCCATAAAGAGCTAGACGCTAATCAAGTCTTTTCATAAAAAGTTAGACACCAATAGAGTCTGCCGACAAAGTGCTGAGCACCAACAACATCCGTCCAAAAAGAGACTGGTTAAAGTCCATATTAGTTAACAACTATCTAAGGGGTCAAACCTTGTAAAAAAACCAAAAGCCTAGTAGGGAGGTCAAACCTTGCAAAACATTATCCAGACTTCTATCAGAATTGCCTCTAGTATATTATGATTACCATAGTAAAATTTTATTAAATCCCATTTTTCCAAGTACACAAGATGGATCACACCATCTTGGACAAAATAGGGTTTATTTGTCTTTGCCCTATTCCTGATTTCATCAGTGGCTAAAAAGGGTAGTCTAGACACCCTATTTTGTCCAGGCCAACATTCAAGGCATCAAAGGTCCTTGCTCAAGGCATAATCAAAATCATTTAGTTGAACATGGATCTGTTACCTATAATTCCGTGTTAATAAGAGGTTCGAAGAGTCAAAGGCGCGTATCAATAGATAGGTTTTATGCTTCAATATGAGGCATCTACTTCATCAAAATTCAAAATTTTAGAAGTTGTATCGATACACATAGAGGTTATATTGATACATTTGCTTAATATATCGATACATGGATCAAATGTATCGATACCGGGCTTAGCAATAACTAAAATTCAATTTTTGGACAAAATGTATTGATACATAAGTAATTGTGTTAATACATTCTAGGAATGTATCGATACAACCTTTATTGTATTAACGCATTTTGTTTTTTTGCCTAGTTATATCATACAATATGCAATGTATCGATAGATGTAGGCATGCTTATTCATACCATTTTTCAACTTTTGCACCATTAAACTCAAAAATCCAATTTAGGTGCTTTTTTGGCACTACAAATGATCAAAATTCATACTAGGCTGAAACATTAGATGTATGATTGAGTTTTAACAAATTTTGAGGCCCAAAATCACTCAAAATGGGACAATTTCATGAAATATATTCTTTATTAGGAGGCATACTTGGCTTTTCTCTAGTTGCAGACCACTACAATGTCTTTGCTCCACCACCATGTTGCTAACAGCAAATGAAATTTTAGCCAGCTAAACATAGTACCTAGGCTACCATAAGTACATGGGGAAAGCATAAAAATGCCCTTACTTTGGCTCCAAAATGCATTGGCTTAACCTTGGACTATAAAAGAGCCAATTTTTGATCAACAAAAGAGGCGAATATATATTTTTCCTACACGACACTATTGTATTGAAAACATTTCCCTATTCCCATAGCTCCCTTTTGAGCCCTCTAAAAACCTCTCCAAAACATTAATTTCCTATTTCTTTCATCACCAAACTCCTCTCTATACATACTATAACCAAAAAGCTTTCTCTTTTCATCCTTTTCTTGCTAATCAATAGTAAAAAACAGGAAGAAGCTGAGCTTAAAGTTGTTGCTCCAAGTAAAGGTTGAAGTTTAAAGCTTTTTTTTGTATATTTTCTTGACCTTGTTCTATCTACTTTTCTATTTTTAGTATTTGCATCATTCTAGTGAGCCATTCATGTCATTATGACCATCTTAGGACTCTCATATATTGTTGTGGCCTTAATGTACTAGTCTTAGGCTTTTGATGATATTTTAATGTTTAACGTTGCCTGGATGACCAAATATAACATGATTTATTTTCACCAATAGCCTCTAGTCATGCATTTTTATCATGTTTTATCCACCTTTACAAGCTCAAAACATGCTTGAATCTTCACCCTGACATGTTTTTAATAGTTTCATGCATTTCTTACATTTTGATAAGTTTTATGGAATAAAAATGCTATCTTGAAAATTTTAGCATGCTTTCTTTTGGTTAAACATGTTCATACTATCATCCATGGCTTGATTCTAGATGTCATTTATGAGGCTAACATTCTCATGCACATTATTTGTCATCACCTTACATTTTGGCCAACTTTTCCACATTAAAATATCATCTTTGTTTGTTCAAATATGTTATCCATGTCCATCTTTCTGTATGTTGCATCTTGTTCATAATATTTTTGCCAAAAATGCTAGCTTATTTGTTGTAAAAATATATTTTTAACTAAAACCCCCAAGTTAGGTCTATGCTATACATGGAGACTAGTATGGATTTAATGTTTTCACTAAATAGGTCCTTCAATTTTAGGGATAAATCAAGCTTTTCAAGTTTGGATTCATGGTTAAATGAGCTTAAAAATGTTAAGCCTTAATCTCAAGTTTAACACCTTCATTTATGGTATGGTTAATGGTTTGTTTCATCATTCTAAACTACTCTGAGATTATGGATGAACTTGCAATGCCCTTGTCACCATTTTCTCTATGTCATGGACGTGCGAATGTCCATGGCTTCAGCTTGATCCCTAGAAACCTGACTAAAACACAAAGTCCCTTTTTTTTTTTTTTTGCTTTGGCAGCACTATAGCCCAAAATTTAAAATTTATTTTTTAGCCATAAACATTTTTCTAAAATTTTTTGATATTTTTCTCTTAGAAGGCATTTAATCATCTTTCCAATGGTTGCTTGCCCTTAGATCATTCCAGATGAAAAAGTTATAATTTTTTGATCCTTTGTTGTTTGAAACCCTCTTAAAATACCAAATTGCATTCTATTTAGGCCATTTCGGCCTACAAGATGATTTTTTTTGGATTTTTCAAATATATTTTTTTAAAAAGTTCATGAAATTCCCTTTCTAAAATGGTAGTGTTTGTGAATTAGGGATCCCAAATGAGTTTGGGATGATTTTTCAAAGTATACTATGTCGTTTCCCCTACACTTATTGCCAATACTAAAATAAACCCAACTTAAAAAATTAATTCAGTCTAGAAAGCATTTTTCTAGGATTTTTGGAATATTTTGATATTAATCCCCATCAAGTTGCCTATCTAACATACCTTACTCACCCCCTGAAGCCTTTGGATGAACCTGACATAAATTTGGGAAGGGCAACAGTGCGATGTCGTCCTCTGCTTTTAGACCAAAAGTTTAACTCAACTTCCCAAAGCACTTTATTGAGATGTTGGAACATCTAAAAGCATATCCAATCTACTCCCCATGGAATCACATACTACGATGAAAGCCCTTTAGGCTTATATCAAGCCTAAAATAAAAAATATCTTATTTAAATCCTCGATTTAATTTTTAAAATACCTTTTCACTAAAAATATCCTTTTTCTCTGTAAATACCAAAATTTTCACTAATCGGGATATTCCAGCCCTATCTTCTAAGAGGATACTCCAACCTCGCATCTAACAAAAATATTTGAATTTTCACTCTCAGACCTACCTAACCTTTTTAATTAAAATCTTCTTTTGAAAATACTTAAAATTTTCACTTTTAGGGATACTTTAACCTTACCTTTTAAGGGGATACTCTAGCCCATTTTTCACTCCAAAATCCAAATTTTCTCTTCTCAAACTTCTTCAAGTATCTTAATCAAAACTTTTTTTCTAAAATATCTAAAATCTTTACTATTGGAATACTCTAACCCTATCTTTCGAGGGGATACTCTAAACCTGATTTTTAACCTTTACTCAAAATCCAAAATCTCTTTCCTAGAATTTCTTAGGTTTTTTAATTAAAACTTAGTTTTCCACTTTTTAAGTGACCACCAAGTCCAAACATGTTTCAAAATTGTCATTCTAGTTATTCCTTAATAATTAAGAAAACTATGAGATACATTCCAACTATCCCTCTTTTATTTTTTTATGTTTTTATGTAATGTTATCATATTCGTTTTATGTTCTTTTTCATCTTACTAGCATTATTGTATCCCTTTGTGATGACCATCATGTAGCTCATATTTTAAAATTGTTTTTGATAATTATAAGGCAATGTTTCATCTCGGTATGTCTCCAGTGCTTGACACGAGATATCTACTTTCCAAAATTAAATCTAAAAATCAATTTCATCAAAAATCCTAATGTTCCCCACATCTTCGGGGTACTTATATGATTTATATTTTTCTTTAAAACCAAGGTTTCTAATGTTATACAAAATTCATGTAAAAAAGGAAATTATATCAAACTAATGACAAGTCAAAACCAAGAGGACCAAAACCAAGTAAGATATAGCTAAATGGTATCGATTTCAGGCATTGTTGAGTTCTTAATCCTTTTCAACATTTAACCAACTCCAGAACCAAACTAACAAATCAGTGCTTCAAGTTTTGTAACTCAAAATATCATTTTTAATATGGCCAACCTAAGTTTTTGACCACTTCATGGTGGCCATCCAAGATTAACTGGACGAGTGATTCATCTAATGATCCTTCTCCTCACTACCATCTCATAATGCCTAGTCCAAATCCTGATCAAGCGATGAACCAAAGGCATTTCTTTTAAGTCATTTATCTGAGTGATTAGGGGCATGTTATAATAATAACATTTAATACTCAAAATCCTAGGAACGGGACATTTAAAATTTACACCATTCAAAAGCCTATATATACTTCCATTCCTATATACTAGCATAGTAAGAGATTTTGCCATTAGAAACCTTTAATTTAACAACATATAATCAATCCACCCTAATACTTTTTTGTAAATTTTACACCAATAATCAATTGTATAGGATAATTTATTAAAAATTATATTTATATCAAATAATAAAAAAATTATGTGAAATAATAAATTATTTTGGTAATTAATTTACTCTTTAAGAAAAACTAACCAAACAATCAATTCTTAATGACAAATATTAAACCTAAGCAATTATTTATCTAAAATAATTATTTCACAAAAGATATTCCTAATCATTAGTAACAAAATTTATTACGTAAATTATTAATCTCAAAATTTCATATAACAATAACAACAATTTTAATAATTTAGGCAAAACAATACCTAAATAATAAATATTTCAATTTATCAAGATAAATATACTTTGATTTTGAATTCCAAACTACTATTTCACAATTTGCTATTGGCACATGCCCTCATATTTCATTGTAAAAGAGAGCACATGCGACTTTAAAATATTTTTTTGACAAAAAAAATGTCCTCTCTATCAAGACTTTCCCTTTTGATGTAATAGGAGCAAGAAAGTATGGGTTCTCTTCCTTTTTTATAAAAAGAGGCTGTCAAACAAATCACTCATCCAACTATCTTGGATGGCCACCATGAAGTGGCTAACACTTGGAGTCGCCATCGATCATTTGGGCTAAGCATGATTAGATGCCTATTGAAATTGATACTCAAAGTTATGAAACTCAAAACATCAACCCCATGGTCTATGGAATTTGAAGATTCGATGGTTGGGTTCAGGAGTTGGTTACATGCAAGGAGCTACGAACCACCCCGAGATGCTCAAAATTGATACCCTTCTAGCCATGTCTTAATTAGTTTAGGTTCTCTCAATTTTGACTTATCATTTAAATATAATCCCTTTTTTATGCATAATTTGTATAAAGTAAATTTGGGTTTTGAATAAAATTTGAATCACGTATATGCCCTAAAGAAGTAAAAAACATAGGTATTTTTGAATTAAAATATTTTCTAGATTTGACTTTGTAAATTAGGTATTTTGTATCAAGCACTGAAGAGATAACAAGAAAAAATAATGCCTTATGATTTTTTTAAAAAACAATTTTAAAAATATGGATTGAAGATGTCCATAAAAAAAGAAACATGTTAGTACGATGCAAAAGAAATAATATTGCATAAAATAAATTAAAAAACAAAAGAGAAAGAGGGAATGACAATCGAAATGTATTTCATAATTGTCATAGGTTATCTTGAAATAACTGAGTCGATAATTTTGGAGATGCATTTGGATCTATTGATTAATTAAGGCACAAAATCAGGTTTAATTTTGATAAAGGTCTGAAATAATCTGGGAGAAAGAAAATTTGATTTTTTTGACAATTTTTTAAATAAAAACAAGATTGACAAGTTTAGATTCATGAAATTTTTGACAATTTTGAAAATCAAGGTTGGAGTATCCCCTCGAAATTGGGGTTTAGGTATATATGAAAATGAAAATTTTAACGATCTTTGAAATTTAGATGACATTTATAAAAGCGGGGTTGGAGTATACCCTCAGAAAATGAGGTTTGAAGTACCTTAAAAAGGATAATTTTAGTGATTTTTGAAATTTGAATGATATTTGTAAAAGCGAGGTTGGAATATGCCCTTGAAAAAAAAAGTTGGAGCATCCCCATTCATAAATCAACAAGTCTTCACCAATGTTGAAAATAGGGGATAACATTGCACTATTCTCTTTTTTGATTTATTCTAGGATAATTTAGAGGTTTGAGGAATCAAATGACATACCATTGGAAAGGTGACTTAATAAGGTTTAAGATAAAAAAAATTTTAAAAATCCTAAAAAAATCATATTCTAGGTGGAAATAATTTTTGAAATTAGGTTAAATATGATATTGATAGCTCATGCAGTGGAAAGGATATGACAAATTTGAAAACCATTCTCGACTCCTACATAACCATTAAATCATATTTCATGAATCTTTTAGGAAAAATATTTTAAAAATTAAAAAAAAATCATTTAATGGGCCAAAATGGACCAAGCAAAATGTAAATTGTTGATTCCAAGGGTTAGAGATAGCATTTGTTTAAAAAATCATAACTCCTTCCTTCAGAATGATCTGAAGGCAAACAAGATACTGTTGGAAAGGTAATTTGAATCCTTTTGGGGAAAATATCATAACATTAATGAAAAAATTTTTAAGCTTTAAAAATAATTTTTCATATCACAGCTATTTTACTACAAAGGCAAAAACAGGGAAATTTTTTTTATTTTCTAGGTTCTTTAGGGCCAGACTTGGGCCAAGGATACCTAAATGCCTAAGGTGAGATGGTATGAGTGACATGGGCTTCAAAATCTCATTCCATAATGTAATGAAATAGCCCATTGACTATGTTTTAGATAATTGCTCAATGCATAAACAATTTTTTTATCACATTTGAAAGGCATTTATTTTTGAAAATGGAATATTTGGTCCTAATAATAATCTCTAGATATAAACATAAAAAACTTGATTTTTCCCCAATATTGGAAGTCCAATGAATAAAAAAAACTTAAGTCCATGTTAATCCTCATTTACTAAGGTTAACATGGCCTTAACTTAGGGGTTTTAGGAAAATAGATTTTTTTTTAAAGGATAAACAAGCATTTTGACAAACACATGACTAACTAGATGTGATGTCCGTGGCAATAAAAATGTTAATCATGATCAAACATGTAAAGATGGTATTTAAGCATGAAAATAATGACAATATATGGATAGATGAGCATAAAAAGCATAGAGATGCTAGTTGAATGCATAACATCAAAAATATTGCCAAGGAGATGATATAGACATGCTTGAACAAAAGAGAAAGGCTTGTTGGAATTCCAAGATAGAATCAAAATAATTTGAAAAATGTACCAAGCACATAAAATAGTGGAAACATGATAAAGGAATTAATAAAGCATCACAAATCCTATATCTACCATATCCAAGGCCACGAAATGCATGAAAATCTTAAAATAAGGTCATGGTCAACATATCAAGGCTCATTAGGAATGTTGAAAATGCAAAAATAAGTAAATGAAAGAGAAAAAAAATACCCCAAAAAGCTTTAAGAACCTTGATGTAAGGGGGAGCAGAAAAGTTTTGAACTTATAGCTTACTTTTAATCCTTCCTTTGCTATGATTTTAGCAAGAAAAGTGGCTAAGAATGAGCTTAAAGTCTAGTATATCAATGGAAGGGTGTTTTTTGAGGTAAGGAGATGGTTTGGAGGGTTTTAAAAAGGCTGCTAGGGGAAGCTATGGAAATGGAATGTTTTTATGTTGTAGCTGATGGAAATAATTGGTGTAAGGGTTTTTTCTTACTAAGCCCCCGACATACCTTATATAGGATTCAATTTTGGTCATCAAGAATCTTGTAAAGAAAGGGCATTTAGGGTAGACAAAATGGTGACTCATTGTACCAAGGAGCGACCTTTCATCATTTCATTAGTTGTTGTACACTGTTGGTAGTAAAAACAAACCATGCATAGGCTGGTACAGGGAGCAAGGTCAAGCTTGCCCTTCATCCATTCACATATAGCATGAAATGCCCTTATAACTAACTTAATGGACCATTCAAAAATGTTATAACACAATGTTTAAAGCCCAAAAATGAAGTCCATATGATTTTTAAGAAGTAATGTTTGATATTTAATGATTTTTGGAGCCAAATCGGTGACCAAGTTTATGTTTTAATGTTATAATGAAAAGGTACGAACTAGGCAAATTTTGCCTTAATGTATCAATACAATGGAATTTGTATTAATACATCCTAGGAAAAAACCCAAAATATATTGATAAAATGAAGATTGTATCAATACATTGGAGCATGTATTGATATAATCACTTATGTATCGATACATTTTGGCCAAAAATTATGATTTTAGCAATGACATGACTCTGTATCGATACCAAGGCTCTTTGTATCATAGCAATAGCAAATGTATCTATTCATGACACATTGTATTGATACTAATAGTTGTTTTTTAGGATTTTGACGATGTAGTAGCCTTGTATTGATACTGAGATGCCCTATATTGATATCCACTCATGCAAATGCAAACTCTACACAGTTTTGGCTTCTCAGACACTATATTTTCAGCTAGGAATGATGAATGACTAATCCATGCTTGCTTAAATAACCTAGATAACACCTCAAATAGTGATCTTTGATGTCTTTTTCACATTTTTCTTTAATATAACCTCTAGTCATTTTAAACTTTTCATGGCGCTCGATAGTCATCCCCATGTTTATTTTCATTATTTTATTCTATCACCTTTTAACTATCCTGGTTGCCAAAATTGGCTTGAACAAAATGAAGCATCTACAGAGGCCTCTCTTTGGTTATTGTGGAGTATTAAGAACAAGACAAAGATTGATAAACACCATTTTGTCTGAGGTGTGCTTGATGCTGCCTTATATTCCTATGATGGAAAGAAAATTAATCTAGTCTTGGGATAAAACAGTTTTTTTGCAATTACTTTAAGATTTTTTGGCAAAAGGGTAAAGTTTGAATTTCTGGGTGAAAAACCTAGAATATGATCTTAGGGTCAACCTATGCCTAGGTTCAATTTAAGAATGATAGTGTTCTAATATACCGAATCATGGCTAACAACAATGAACTTTTGAAAAGATTTTTTTGACAAATTTTAGATAAAAAACCTAAACTACGATCCTAGGGTCGACCTATCCCTAAGTTTAATTTAAAAATGAAAAAATGCAAATGTGTCAATTCACAGCTAGTGACATCAACCTTTTAAAAGAACTTCTTGACAATTTCAAATAAAAGACCTAGACTATGATCCTAGGCTTGACCTATCCCTAGGTTCGCCTTAAAAATACGAGATGCTAATATGATGAACCATAGCTTGCAATTTTGGACTTTGAAAAAATTTCTTGACAGAGGGGTTTGATTGTGGTTTCTAACTAAGATTATCAAAAAAGATTTTAAACATGAGTTTTTTATAAAGGTTCTTGACACAGGTTCTAGACATAAGTTCTTAACATGAACTGATTAGCCAGGTCTAACCTACCAACATCATTGGTTTTGACTTTTGATAATGTAATAATTGGAAAAATAGGAGTTTTACCTAGGTGACCTTTTGATTTTGACGTCAAAGATTCTTACTTGGTAGTTATTCAAGGCTTGATAAATTCTGCTTGGTGGGATGCTAACAAGATAGTGTTATATCATGACAATATGAATACATTGTGATGTGTGCTGATTTATGTGAAACTATCTTGATGATATGATTATATGATCATGACATAAAGTCTAATACAAGAATAGCCACTGTAAGCTATATTTTTTGACTAAAGGTTTTGACAACTGTTTCCCTGATGTTATAGTTTAAGGTGCTAACTTTGGACTTGATGGACTTAGGATCATGACTCTTCTTGGATAATCATGTTCTTGACTTGGTGTACTTATGGTTTTTTCTGACAAGGCAAGAATTTAGGTGATCAAGTTTCTTGACTCAAAATGTTTTATGACTTTTTAGACATTTTAAGGATTTTTGTTTCTTAACTCAAGCTTGTTTGAGGATCTTTTTGATAGAGTTGACTAGTTTCATTGATAGCATGAAGGCTGTGTGATTGTTTATGTGTCTTGATTGGTTTGGTTAGTGCTTGAGTTTTGGCAAGATTTTTTACTTGGATGTATGAATTCAGCTTGGGCTAATTCTTAATGATTTTTCATGACTGATGGCTTTAGGGATATAGGGAGGATTTGACATGTGCTCATGACTGTTATATGTCAAATGTGAAAGGCTTATGATCATGGCAATTAAAGTTTGAATAAAGCTACCTATGCTTTTTTTGTCTTTTAATTGCAATGTGAAGAAATCCTTATCCACATTTAATTCCAGTATCGAGTACTATCAATTAAATGGCAAGCATAATGTGATGCAAACGTGATGTGAAAGGGTTAAAATGAAACAAGATAGTATTTCATTCATGACAAGAAATGTGATACAATCGCATTGATATTTGACAAAAGGTATATGACAACATGATTACTTTTTAGGTAATTGATGCTTCTGAGAGTTATGACCTGAATACCTCCTTTAATATGCCCTAAGATCTTTTTCTAGTGATCAACATATATGATGTGGTTCAATTTTCTGAAGACCCCTAAGGCTACCCTGTGCTATTTTATTGTTGCCCTAGATTCAAACACCTTACCTCTTTATCCCTCCAAATTTGAGTTAGGTTTTGATGCAATTTGACTTTGATTTGGCTAAGGTTTAATCTGATCTGGCTAGAATTTTGACTCAGTTTAGTTAAGGCAAGGTTGAGTTTGATTTGATATGGCTAATCTTAGATAAGGTTTGTTTGAGGTTTTTTTGGCAAGTATTTGGATAGGATCTGATTTTAGTTAGATGTGGTTTGGTTTAGGTGTGATATGTTACAAGAAAGGTTAAGAATTCAAGATATTAACAAATTATGACCGAAGACTTTTAAGGCTAACCAAAAAAGCAAGAATTGGGATTGGCTATCACATAAGGTCAATAATCAATATGAAATGGTCACAAGTTTTGATTTTCTCAAACTGATCATGAAAAGGAGATGAGCATTCCACCACACAAATTTCTTTAAATGTCATCATGACACTCTTTCAATTTATAGACATGATGGTTAGATAGGTGCTAATCTTGGTTAATAAGCCCTGGCTCTCAAGAGGTTGTTCGTGAAGGCTTTTTGGGTAGATGTCAGTCTTAATTGAGAGGTACTACTCTGAGAAGTATTTTGATAAAGGTTTCAAAAAATAGAACCTTCTATCTTGACACATGAAGGTTCTAGACATCTTCAGACCTTAAAAGTCTTGAAAACCCTTTGATTGGATGGGATGGTGTTCTTTTTTGTGGCTATCCAGGCAATGTAAAAAATGAATTTAAGATTTTTAACTTTGCTCTAGACTGCCCTTTCTAGGGTTTTTACTTAAAGTGTCATTTTCTTATTGCTTGACTTCATTTTTTACTCTTTTTTCCTTTTGTTTTTTGATTGATTGTTTCATCATGCCCTTTAAAGAAACTTAAGATTTTTCTAAAAGAATAATCTCTTACAAAAAGGATCATTAGTTTAAATAAACATGCATGATCGAGACAAACTTTTTGAGGTACTTAATGTAAGCCAAGGTTTTAGGTTTTGAAAGAAAGAGTATACAAGCCCAAATTCAATGTTTGATGGTGATATCAAGGATCATTTCCTTTCATGAGGACTTCCACCCTTTCAACCTTAGATGTCTTGGTCTCTTTTAGTTCCCTCCCTTTTGATTTGATCTTGACTTTGACTTTTGAATGATTTGTTTTTTTTTATTTTGATGTTGATTTTTCTTTTTTGACCTTTAGTCCTTTTTTGGGGGGAATTTTGACTTTGATGACCTAGTACATCCCATATTTACACCTTGATGTTGGGCATCTTGATAATTGTAGAAATGGGTATTTGCCATATTTCCCTTAAAAGGCTTTTCACACCCTAAATATGAAGGGTGATCTTTGATTAGGTTTTTCAAAAAAATGAATTCATTAGGCTCAAAGTTGGTAGCAAGGGGAAGGATTTTGTAATTTGTGAAAGGAGAAAAGAAAATATGGTTGTATTTCATTTCAAACATGACTATGTTAACTGATGAGTTATTCTTCAAGGAAAGATTCTCTTAGAAAGCATGTCGAATGTCTTGACCACATTATGTAGCATTCCAATTCTTGCCTTGATATTCACTTCACTCTGTATTTGAAGGCATGTTCCTCAGAATCTCTAACTCACCCTAGCCATAAATGATCTTAAGTTTTGGTTAACTAAACAAAAGAGTTCAAGTAGTCTTGATAATTTTAATGGCATAAGACCTCTTTCAAAATCTTTTCTAAATCAGCTTCACCACTATAGATTGACCATTCAAAATCAATCTCTAAAAGCTCATTGAAAATATCCATGTTACTTTTATCATGGCACTTGAAAAGGGTGAGTAATAGGTAAATATATATATATAGACAAAGGGTTTGAGCACATAAGATACGATACATCATGCAAGAGTCATTTTGATTGATAGTACTTGATAAAAAGACACCTATTACAAAAGATTTCTACAAGCTATTGGGCAGAAGCAAGTAGGTTTTAATTCTTGACATTACATGGAAACAGACTAACACATGGCCCTATTATCAAAAGTAGGTTTTAGTAAGGTGAGATGGATCTCTTTATTTGGCTTCGATAGTCCCAGTTGAACACCAATGACACAGACATAAAGGTTGAAGAGTGTACAATTCAGAATGACCAAAACATCCTCGACTTTTACTTTTCCCGATTAATTTAGATCTATACATCCTCTTGATCAAAAGGTCTCACAGATTGGTGGGAATAGCATTGGTCCTAAGCTTAATTCTTGATCTCATAGGTAGGCCAACCTTTGGTCCCTAACTTTTTTAACTTGCAATTTCTCATACTATATGTTCGGCTTGAATCTTAGGCCTTTCTTATCAACCTAACTGGTGACTTTCAAAGCTCTAGCTATACTTTGCTAATTTTTGCCAAGTCTTTTCCCTGCTTGGCAACCTTGCCAACAATTAACTTTAGACCCATGCGAGTATTCCTCAATAGTTAAGGATCAACTATTGGTAGACTTTATCCCATGAATATGGCATTGACAAACTCAAATAAATAGAAAGATGGCTTTAGTGTATCCTCATTTAGTTCACTGTAAGTGGCATCAGTAAATGCAATGACGATCATCTTTTGTTTACCTAAATATTAACTACCTTATCATCAATCATGAATTTTAGCTTCTGATTCAAGGATGATGGTAATGCCTTGGTTGAATGTATCCAAAGCCTTGTTAGTGACAACTATGGGATGAAACAATGTCCATTACTTGAAAATCGATCTCATAGGTGCATGGGCCTATTTGAAGTGGAATAGTGATGTTATCAGTGACACCGTGACAAGTGCCGTCAAATGCTTACATTCTATGTGGTTGTGCTTCATTAACAAAAAGCTTGCTCCAGGTGTGGCTAGGAGCATGACATTGAGGGCAGAGCCATTATCTATGAGAATCCTTAGCAAAATACAATTTTTGTAGTGTATGGTGATATAGAGGGCTTTATAGTTACCCTTACCTTTAGGAGGGATCTCATCATCAGTGAATGAGATGTAGTTATTAGTGATGATGTTGTTCATAAAATGATCTAATTTGTCCACTAAAATGTTCGAGGGTACATATGACTCATTCATCACTTTCAGCAATGCATTTCAATAAACTTTTGAATTAAAAAGTAGAGTTAGCACAAAAATCTTAGCTAGTTGTTCGTTTAAGTAATCAATGATACTGTAATTATTATGTTTGATAAATTTAAAAAAACTCAATGGTTTTATTTTTATCCCTCATTCTTTTAACATTTTTGGACTACATGTCCTTTATCTTATCCTAAAGTATGTCAACTATTTGGAAGGCATCGCTTTTCTGACTATCTTGAGTTGGATATGCATGACATCTGCTACAATAAGTTAAGTGGTTGACCTCTAACAAGTTAATAATGGTGGTTAATTGATTGGGCTCTCAGATCATCATGACTCGACCTTCATATTTCTAAGGAATAGCCTTATCACTCTTATACGAAAATGGTGTAGGGATCTCTATGAACAACTTTGGCATAGGCATCGATGAATTTACCTTGGAGTTTGATTGTTTATAGAAGATAAGGGGCCAACCTCTCACATACGTTGATTATGTCATTCCCTCCTTAATCATATTTACCGACTTGGTGAGAAATGCTTGCTTTTCGTCATAGAATTCAATTCTACCCTCATCTATCATTCTTTAGACATCAAACAAAACTTTTTTCATGTTTGGAGGGTATGACCATAAATAGTGTGGAAGTCATAAAAATCATCAAGTCTTTCTTTTGATCTATCAACTACATTAAGCATTTTTGCCTGAATCAATATCCGCCAAACCAAACTCATCGGCGTCCTAATTCCCTCTAGCTTCTCTTAACTTTACAATCATCTTCAACATTAATCATCTTTACTATCAACTTGGCATGGTTTGGTAATGGATTTGTAGCAACATTTAGCCTTTGATTTGTCTTAAACTGCACAACCTTTGAATCAATGAGGATTTATACCCTATGCTTAAAAGAAATATGTTTTCAAAATCGTGCCCTACTGGTATTTAGAAAAGGCATTAGGGTTATGCCACTGAGGATATGATGATTTCTTTTTTAGGACATATATGGGAGCAATCAGATACCCCTAGAGCAGGGCCTGATAAAGCTTTTTATAAGCCATAGGGATAAGGTCGAACTATTGTTTTCGCTAATTTGCAGCTTGATTATTTGATGCATTATCGACAAAGTTGTTCACATTTTGGTTAACTTATGATTAGTTATTTCATGGAGGATTTAATGGTATAGTGAAGAATGGTTTATAGGTTATTGTGTATACTGGTTGAGGAGGGATCATATTAGGTTAGAGTAAGGTGCACCCAGGTAGTAAGGATTGGGCACTTGTTACTAACTCATTTAGATAAGTTAGCATACCTTATGGTGTTTGCCTTTCTTTCTTTATTTTTGTTAGAGTTGGCATCTTGATCTATCCTAATAACTCACCCACTGATATTCGACCACTTTTGATCATAGTGTCAATAATCTCACCTAGTAGAACCAGCTCAACAAAATTTTAAGTGGCATTCCCTACTATTTTATCATAGTAAGGGGTGCGTAAAGTGTTGATAAACATCATTGTTATCTCTTTCTTAGTCAAAAAGGGCTAAAGCAAGGCCACTTTTTCTCTCCATTGTTAAGCATATTGCTTGAAACTTTCAATAGGTTTTTCTCTAAGTTCACATGGAAAAATGACCGGGATCCTAATGTGACACATGCTGGTACTAGTTTAAAAAAGCTCTAGCTAAATCTACCCATGATTTAAAAAAGCTTTAGCTAAATTTGCCCATGATTTATCCTGACATTATCAAGTTTGACATACCATCATGTGGTCACCCAGTAAAACTGTACTAAAAAAAGGTGGATGAAAAGCTTCTTATTTTTTTCATACTTACCATCTTTCTAAGGTATATCTGAATATGTAAAGTAGGGTCAGTGGTTTTGTTAAACTTTTCAAACTTTGGTACCTTAAACTTTGAGGGAATTGGTACCTTAAACTTTAGGGGAATAATAAGGATGGACACCAAAAATAGAGATTTCGCATCTATAACTCCAACCTTATCACTCTCGACAACTCAAAAATGTTTTTCCAACAGCAAATACTTGTCCATTTCATTGGCATATATTGCAGGCTTTTAACCATTTATCTTTTTATGGCTCATTTTGATTAGGTGCAATAGGATTAGCTAGTGAAACCCCTATATTTGCTCCATGAAAATCGAGGACAAATTGGTTTGCTATTATAGAATTCAGATAGATTACTGGTGTTACTGGCAGGGCTGACACTACATTAGGTTAATGCTCTTGAAGATTTCCTTCTTAGGTGGCCTCAATACTACTAGTAAGATGATTTTTTGGGTTAATTGGCTTTTTTCAGTATCTGTAGTACTAGCCTATCCCGTTTCTTTAGAAGCTACTAATAGCTCTATGAGCTTCATGATTTGCACTTACATCTCATCTTGTCGACAAAGCATCTATCAAGTCATTTTATGCATGCTCAGTGATTATTTTCGATTAGTTATTTTTGGCGACATGCATTGTGGTGGTGTGAGATACTGGTTTTGTGTTATCTATTAGTTTCAGAATCCCTTGCATTTTTATGACCATTCTCATATAGACTTTTATTAAGATGTGTTTATTAATGATTGTTTATGATGAAATAATAATGAATATAAAATCATGACAAAGTATGATTATTGATATGGATAAATGAATGAAGCAGTAAAAGAATCGAATTATTTATGCAAATGCCAAAGACAATTAGCTCATAGGATAACTTCACCATTAGTGTCTTTCATAAAACAACCAAGAGAGTTTGATTACACATGATTATATTTAAACATATCTAACATGGTTACACTGCCTAATCAGGTGTTCCAGGAAGTTTAATAGATCTTATTCATGATCTTCAGTATGAATGATGTCTTGCTTCAAAGATCAAGCTACCTTAATCATGTCATCCACCTCAGTTTGGGTTACCGGATTTGCTCGATAAGGTGGCAATGACTCTTAGTGATTCAAGCATGCTTACTCAACCATCTCTGGCCGTTCTTATTCCTGTTGTTCAGATGCTTTCACTAACTCATCAATCCGGTCTTGACAGGCTTAGAGGGACTGCTCCAGATTTTGAACCCTAAGTGTTAAAGCTTTATTCTTGACATGAGCTACTTTTAAGTCCCATAATCGAGCTTTCAGATATCTATTCTTCTTTTGATAGGTGGTCTGAGAGCACGAACCTTGATGAGCTTCTCCCTAGTTGCTTTAACATCTTTTGTCCACCGATCTAACTCTTTGTCGAGGGTAACAAACTTCACCTCCCACTTGGCTAATGATTTACCAATGCCTGGGTACTTATGTTTCTTTTAGAGTGCCAAGCAATCCTTTGTCAAACTTTTAAGATCTTTCTTGAATCAATCTCTCTTTTTGACAACTTGATTCATCCAGCCATCTCAGAGGTAGATGCCCATTTCTAACTCACTTTTTTCCTTATTCAACCAAGTAATCTCTATGATAAAGGTAGCCCTTTCCTATTCAAATTCTTATCTAAGTAATTTGACTTTGAAAGAAGGCTTATGCATGAAACTTGGGATATCCCCTTATTAAGTAGCGATAATGTGTCACTGATGTGATAAACCTTCCATTCATCATACCTCAAAGTTACAATGTTTCCTCTCCAGTATCTTTCCATGCAATAGACTTGCTTTCATTCATGGAAGGCTGATTGGACTTTTGACTTATAGTTGTCTTCTTCATATTCAAAATCCCAACACTCAAGGTAAAGAATAAGATGAATTACCAAAATTGGAACTGTAATAGAATTAAGAGGCACATAACTAGTGCTACCTTATAACCCTATAAGTCGTAGACAAATATAGTCTCCGCCTTTACATATGATTAATTACAAGGACTCCATAAGGTCTTCCATGTAACATGTTCTTTTTTGAGATTCCAAAATTTTTGACCCATTGATCCACAGACTTGTCTTAGGCCATTCTTCCTTGAGGACCTTAGAGAGAAGGTCGAAGTTAGACAAAAAAATATGCATCATTCTTCTTTCTTTAATGCAAACTTAGCTGATGTGCCAAATATGAAAGAGAGAGGCACATCCAATGTATTTACTAGCCTTTATTTTTTTGCAAAAATTAAAGGCTTAAATGGTTTCAGCAATGATGGCAGATGTGGGATTGATGTTGCAACATAGGTGAAAGAAGAAATTCGTAACTGTCACCTTCACATAACTAAAGATCTTTGGGAATATGACCACAACGTGTATCACCAAAGCATAGACATCTTGAATTTTCTTTGGATCAATGAGACTCACTATTGCTTCCTTTAGACTGGTCAAAGAAATGCACTTATTATCCCCTTTCACCCTTACATGAACATCGATCTGTGTCTCTATAGCTCTAAGGATCTATGCTAGTTTCTTTCTAAAAGTTGGGTGTTGTAGTAACTTGTAGTATATCCTATCAGACTTGGCTCTCTTAATATTAAGTAACACAGTGTATTTATTAATGGTGGAAGCCAAATCTTTTAAATTGAAGGCGAAGCATTAATATGTTGGATTCCAAAGTTGTGATGCTGCTCATAACAACTAACATCCAACCAGACTTGGAGTAAGAGAGCTATGTCCCCATATCTTCTTGTGAACAACTTTCTCTCAGTATTGCCTCAACTAGCCCAAATATATTTCAACTTTTATCAATCATTTTGACAAACCTAATCTTGACCTTTTCATGGACTATCGAAGTGCATTTGGGCTTAAGAATATCCCTCTTTTTGCACTGTTGGCCTTCAACATGTCCTAACTTTTTTAAAAAACTTAAGGATAGGAACATAATATTACTCCATGACAGACACCCCTTATTGAACACTAAGCCCTCAACCAATTATCCCATGATGACGACTATGATATATGATGCATGCAATAATAAAATAATAAAAAAAGCAATAGGTTAGTGACAATAAAATAATACAAACAGGAATAAAGAATAAAAGAATGTAAATCACTCATGGAAAATGCCTTGAAAATAGGACTTACGATGCCTAGAGGCCGAATGATAAGTATTAGGACAAGTTAAGTACTCATGGATAGCATAATAAGGTGTCCAGATTGAAATAGCCCTTATCGAAGTGACGCAATACCTCTAGATAAGTTGACAACCCACATAATAGCATATACATGCCATCACTTAGTATGCAACATGTGTTAAGCCATTGTTCAGCCAACATAATGACCTATGGGTGAAATTTTTCCTTTTATTAAGATGGTATGATGCCTCTCAAGAACAAAACTGATTGACTAGGCAGTGATGTTCATTCATCACCACCTAAAGTATATTATGCGTTAAGCCACTATTTGGATAGCATAATAGCTTACTTGGGTTTGCTTTATGAGTGGTGACATTCACTTGCCATCACTCATTTATTGACAAGGGTTATGCATCACTTGGATAGCACAATGATAAGCCCTAACACTGACATGATACACATGGGTGACAATGTTCGTTCACTGTTATCCACGTAACTATGGTATGCGAGAGTAAAGGTTAGAAGTGTTTCCTATTCTCTTGGTTATTCTAGCAGTATTTCGATATGGTTTAACATAGTTTAGCTCATAAAGCTCATTATATAGGTTTAGGTTGACATCTAAATTGGTATCTGAATCATTTTTTCGTCTGATAAGGACATTCAAGGCACCCGGATCCTAGCAAATTGCAAGCTTGGCAGAATGAGTTCGATATGATCTATTTATTTCTTTATACAAATACGGAGGGTTACTTATGAGAAATAAGTAATTTACACCTTGAAAGTTATTGTTGTGCTTGTATATAGGGGTATTCACGAAGGCAGATAGCTTATTTCCTTTTAATAATTGCGACCCTCACCTTACCATGGAGTTTAGTGGGACTCTAATGCAAATGTAAGTGCAAGTGCATAGTATGTGTCAAAGAAACAATCAAACCTTCTATTTACCCTCGTAGTACCATATTTTTCAAATTAACGTTTGTTTGGGAGCAACGCTATCCCTAATGATCACATGACAAAAATATGACAAGTAAAAGGTTACTAACAAAAATGGAAGGGAATTATAGTTAAATAATAACCAAAAATTGAGGAATTTGAGAACTAGGTAGGACATGACAAGTTATAGACCTAACTCTCTAAATTAGTCCCCAATGGAGTCGCCAAGTTATTAGCATCGTGCATTTACCTTTCATTGCAAAAGTGAGCACACAACTTTAAAATATTTTTTCTTGATGAGGAAGTGTCCTCTCGATTGGGACTTTCCTTTGTGGATGTGATGGAAGCGAGAAAGTGCAGGTTCTTATCCTTTTTTATTTAGGGACCATCAAACGAATCGCCTATCCGACTAGTCTTGGATGGCTACCACGAAGTGGCCAATACTTGGAGTCATCATCAATCATTTAGGCTAGATATGATCAAATGCCTATTGAAATTGATATTTAGAGGTACTAAACTTGAGACATCAATTCCATCATTTGTGTAATTCGAAGATTTGACAATTGGGTTTGAGAGTTAGTTATGTGCATGATGTACGAACCTCCCCGCGAAGCTCAAAATTAGTACCATTCTAGCCATGTCTTAATTTAGTTTCATTCTCTCAATTTTAACTTGTCATTATTTAAATATAATCTCTTTTTCATTCATGAATTTGTATAAAATGAATTTGAGTTTTAAATAATTTGAATCATATATGTGCCTCAGAGATATAAGGAACATAAAGATTTTTTGAATTAAAATATTCTTTGAATTTGACTCTTTAAATAGAGTATTCTATATCAAGCACTAGAGAGATATTGACACGAAACATTGCCTTATGATTTTTTGAAAAAAAGATTTTGAAATATGGATGCAAGAGTAATACAAAAAAGAAATAATATTGCATAAAATAAATCACAAAAAAACAAAAAAGGAAAAAGGAAGGATGATCAGAATGTGCCTTATAATTGTCATCAACTATCTCAAAAAAAACAAGACGACAATTTTGGAGACGTGTTTGGATCCATTGATTAATTAAGGCATAAAAACCAGGTTTAATTTTGAAACAGGTCCAGAATAATCTAAAAGAGAGAAATTTTGATTTTTTTCCTGACAATTTTTGCAAAAACTGAGATTGACAAGTTTAAATTGATAATTTTTGACTTTTTTTGACAATTTTGGAAAATAAGGTTTAGAGTACCCATCAAAAATTGAGGTTAGAGTATATCTGGAAATGAAAATTTTAGCAATCTTTGAAATTTGGATGATATTTATAAAAGCGAAGTTAGAGTATCCCCTCTGAAGATGGGGTTAGAGTATCCTAAAAATGAGAATCTAGTATTTCTAAAATTTGAATGACATTTGTAAAAGTGAGGTTAAAGTGTTCCCTCAGAAAATAGGGTTAGAGTATCCCATTTGATTAAAACTTTGATGATTTTGGAAAAGTGAGTTCGAAGGATTAATCTCGATAAAAGTTTGATGGTTACTTGACAAAATAGCATTCTTGACAAATTCTTAGCAAAAATAGGTGATTTTTGATTAAAAAGGAAATTGATAAAAATCAAGATGACATGACAACTGTTGCATGTGCCTTGACTCGAGCCTAAAGGGTTGATGCCTATATTTCAATTTGAAAGGGCCAATCTAGACCACTTAGAGGCATTCGAAAGCCTGAGAGTTGGAATTCAAAAGAATCAACTAATCTTGGACAATGCTGAAAATAAGGGATAGCATCACGTTATCCCTTTTTTTTTTTTTATTTCAGGTAAATTCTAAGGTTTGGGTTTAGGTGAGGTACCATTAGAAAGGTGACTCGATAAGGTTTAAGATAAAAGTATTCCAAAAATCCTAAAAGATAAAATTCTAAGCAAAAATTTTTGAAATTAGGTCAAGTGTAACGTTGACAACACATACAAGGGAAAAGGTTGGACAAATTTTGAAAAATCATTCTTAACTCATACAGAACTATCAAATCATAAAGGATACTTTTTTGGAAAAGGAATTTCATGAAATTTTAGGAAAATATTTTAAAAATTTAGAAAAATCATCTGATAGGCCAAATGGTCTAAATATAATGTAAATCACTGATTCCAGCGGTTTCGAATAGCATTGGTTCAAAAAATTATAACTCCTTATCTAGAATGATCCGAGGGCAAACAAGATGCCATTGTAAAGGTAATTTGAAGTCCATTTTGGAATATTAGAAAATTTGTGAAAAATTGTTTAGGCATCGAAAATGATTTTTGAAGTCATGGTTACAATGTTACCAATGTAGAAACGTAGGTACTTTTTCATTTTTGGGGTTTCTTAGGGCCAAACTTATGCCTGGGATATCCAAATATTTAAGGTAGGATGGGACAAGTGACATGGGCATCACAAGCTCATTCCACAATCTCAAAGTAATTTGGGATGATGAAATAACCCATTGACCATGTCACTTAATACAAGGACTCTAAACAATTACTTAAGGCACACGCAATTTTTTATGACACTTAAAGGGCATTTATTTCTATAAATAAAATATTTGGCCTTAATAATCTCTAGATCCAAACATAAAAAAATTGATTTTTCCCCAAGATTGAAGTCCAATGAATATAAATAAACTTAAGTCCATGTTAATCTTCATTTATTGATGTTAACATAGCCTTAACTTAGAGGTTTTAGGAAAACATATTTTTTTGACAAGGACAAACAAACATGTTGACAAACACATAATGAACTAAATATGGTGCTCATGATAATAGAAATGGTAGGCATGATCAAACATGTAAAAATGGCGTTTAAACTTTAAAATGATGACAATATATGGAGAGATGAGCACAAAATGCATAGAGATACTAGTTAAATGCATGACATCAAAAATATTGCCATAGAAATGATATAGACATGCTTGAACAAAAAAGAAAAGCTTATCAGAATTTCAAGACAGCATTAAAATACATTTGCAAAATGTACCAAGCACATAAAAAGGGCAAAACATGATAGGAGAATCAATGAAGCATCACAAATCCTATATCTACCACATCCAAGGCCACAAAATGAATGGAAATCGTAAAATAAGGTCATGGCTAGCATATTAAGGCTCACTAGGAATGATGAAAATGCAAGAATAAGTTAATAAAAAAGAAAAAGAAATTATACCCCAAAACCTTTTGGAACTTTGATGGTGAGGTTCAGCAAAAAATGTTTTAAATTTATAGCTCACTTTTGAGCTTTTCCTTGCTATGATTTTGGCAAGAAAAGGTAGCCAAGAATGAGCTTAAAGTTTGATATATCAATGAAAAGGTGTTTTATGAGGTAAGATGATGGATTTGGAGAGTTTTAGAAGGTTGATAGGGGAAGCTACGAGAATAAAATGTTTTTGTGTGGTGGTTGATGTAAAAAATGGTGTAAAATTTTTTTTGCTAAGCTCATAACATACCTAATAAAGGATTCAATTTTGATCATAAAAACCTAGTAAATGAGGGGTATTTGGGACATTTGGGGTAGAGAAAATGGTGACTGATTGTAGTAAGGAGCAACCTTTTAGCATTTCATTGGTTAATGTACACCTTTGGTAGTAGAAAGAAACCATGCCAGGGCTGGTACAATAAGCAAGGTCAAGCTTGCCCTTCATTCATTCATAATGTAGCATTGAACGCCCTTGTAACAAGCTTCATGCACCATTCAAAAATGTTATAACCCAATATTTAAAGCCCAAAAGTGAAGTGTGTATGATTTTTATGAAGTTAAGTCTGATAATGAATGATTTTTGGAGCCAAGTTCGTGACCAAGTTCATGTTTTGATGTCACATTAAAAAGGTCTAAAAATAGCATGAACTAGGCAAATTTTGCATACAAACCCATAATATATCAATATAATGAAGATTGTATTGATACATAGCAACATGTATGATTATAATCACTTGTGTATCAATATATTTTGGCAAAAAATCATGATTTTAGTAAAGACATAACTCTGTATTAATACCAAGGCTTCTTGTATCGATGCCAATAGCAAATGTATTGATACATGACATCTTGTATCAATATCAACAATGGTTTTTTGGGATTTTGATGACATAGCAGCCTTGTATCAATACCTAGATGCCTTATATTGATATCCATTCATGCAAATGCAGATTCTATGCACTCTTGGCTTCTTGAACACCTTACCCCAGTTAGGAATGATGAATGACTAACCCATGCTTGCTTAAAAAAACCTTAATGACACCTCGAATAGTGACTTTTGATGCCTTTTTGTCATTTTTCTTTCATATGACCCTTAGGCATTTCAAACCTTTCCCAAGAAAACTTTTCACTTGGCATTGTGTCAACTAATAATGCCTGGCAACATGGCACCTAATAGTCGCCCCTATTTTTATTTTCATTATTTTGTTCTATCACTTTTCAGCTATGTCTCTAGATGCCAGAAATTAGCCTGAACAAAATGGGGTGTTTACATTTGCAATCACTTTTATAACAAAAAATTAATAATTAAATATTATAAAAAATAAATATAGTTTCTTACCACAAATAATAATTCTAAAATTCTTTAAATGTTTGGTTTAGGGATTTAGAGATTGTACTGAGAGAGGATTTTAGGGTGTAAAAGATGTGAAAATTTTAACAATAAGGAATTGTGAAAGGTAAAGGGAGGCAAGTCGGGTCTATAGTGTGCGAAATTGAAAGCATCAAAGTGCATGATGCATCCTACTTGTAAGGTTAAAAAGCATGACGCTTCCACGTAGGACGCATCAAACTAATGTGGAATTAACTCATTATTTTGACTTACGTTTCCATGTTGGAAACGCAAAAGAGATTGACATTTTTGACATAAAAATGTCACTCTCTTAGATGTTACCATGTCAAAAAAATTTGTCTCTTTGATGATTCCATGTCACAAATGCTATTAACTTTGATATTCTTTGACATGGCAAAATAGCAGTAGCTTGGTAATTTATTTCAAAATAATATTATTTTGATCATTTGTTGTGAAATTAGAGGCAGTTTAGTCAATCTGCCAACCTTAAGATTCTTGTGAAATGCCAAAAATGGACATAAAAAGCATCCTAAAAATTTTTAAAATAGTCAAGTTAATATCATTATCATGACTATATTTTCATTTTTAGCATTTGATTGGTTTATAAATTTAAACCATGCGATCTAATTTCATTTTATCTATAAGAGTGAAACTATTTGATGGATTTGGTTGATGCAATTATACCTCTAATAGGAGACGATATTTTCGATCCAATAAATCATGTCAATTAATTTGACTTTTCTCATTGAAGCTTTTTCAATTATACCTCTATTTATTTTGAAATTATTGTTGGCCAATGGTTTTGCATTTCTAATATTTCTCTTAACTTTTAACTAAGTACATATATAGCTTTTGTAATAATTTAAATAAAATGTACCTCTAGTCATTATAGATCAAGAACCTAGACTCGCTCCAAATACACAAAGACGAACACCCGTATAAGCCTTCTAGTCTATATCCTTTTCTTGATAATTACCTTA
>JBBYHK010108985.1:20376-38165 GCA_038382065.1 Adansonia grandidieri | reverse complement strand
CAAAAAATGAATCTATATAAAATTATACAAGAATATATTTTATACTAGTGTAAATAAATTCTTCCTCTATTTTAAAATATATTTTAGAATTATTAAAATTAAATAATATATCGATTAGGCAGGTTTGGTTTGATCTTCTAACCATTTCAATTGTGACAATGTGTCTTAATATTTTTTTTTTCTTATAAAGAATTGGGATAATATCATACTTGGCCTTTGAATTATAATAAATTGTTCTATATAATATAATACATATATTTAAAAAACGTGTTAACTAATCTGTGTATGTTGAGCATCATTGATTATCAAACACACATGGCATTACATAATAATTGCTGTGTGTATATTAACAATAAAAAATAAATTTTTTATTTTAAAACTGAAAAATTAATATAAACAAGATAACCAATTAACAATGAATAAAATAATATGCACCAAATAAAAATCTATGCTAAATAATAAAATATCAAATTAAAAAATCCAAAATAAACATGGATTAATTAAAATAATTTAGGAAAACAGAAAATTAAAATATATTTATAAAAAAAGAAATTTAAAAATATTAATACAAACAGAAATTAAAATAAAAGAAGAAATTAGATAAATAAATAAAAATCAAAATTATAATAAAATAAAATAAAATTTCCAGTTTTCGATTGCTGAAAAGTATAATTTTTAGAAAACTTTTTCCTTTTTTTTTTTTTTAAAAACGTAAATTAAAACTAGATTTCAAAGTTCTTTTCCTTTAAAAAATCAATTTCAAAAAAACTTTTTTTTCGAAAAATTTTATTTCCAGAAAATATTGAAATTGAAAACATTATGGTTTTGAAAATATAAACCCCAAACCCTTTCTTATTTTTGCTTTGTTTTTTCAAACACCATAACCTTAAACCAAAAGAAAAAATTGAAGGAAATAATTTTTTGAAGAATACCTTTGAAAAAAAACCAAATGTCTTTTATACTTTGATTGCTTATCGCCAATTGTTATGTGCCTATTGTGTGTTCATTGAGTGTATTTTTATAAAGGCTCCATCATATTTGCTTAGGCATTTTCGATCTTGCCTTTTCTGTTTTTCCTTGCTTTTGTTTGGATTTTCTTTTACCCCAAGTCTTTTGAAAAGCTATTTTATCATGCTTTTCATAAAACCTAACGGCCTTTTGTTTTCTTATAATAATTTGGATTTCTAGAAATTCTCAAAAATTCTATTATTTTATATTTTATATATATAATTTTTTTTGACAGATTTCCTTTTTTTCTGGGTAACCAGAAGGACACGGAAAAAAATGAAAGAAAAATAAAATTGAATCTCGAAAAGAAATAACTAAAATAATAAAATATAACTATAAATGCAATAAACATTAAAAAAAATGAAATGAAATGAAATGAATTCGGTTTGTTGGACTTAGTTTGGGCTTTAAAACCCAACATATGGACCGTTCTTTATTTAGAATCCAAAGTCCATCAATAAACTATTTGGGGCCAACCAATTTAAGACCAAATTATTTTAAATGGGTTTTACTAATTTATCTAAAAACCTGAAAAAAAAATTGGATAATATTAAACTACATATTATTAGATTTAACATAAAAAAAATTATCAAAGCACGATAGAAAATATAGTATAAAATATGATATAAAAAGTGATAAAATATAATACGCATACATAAATATCTTAAAATCTATATAATTCAAATTATTAACGTATCAAAATTTTTAAAAAATAAAATCTTTAAAAAATAATTAAATACATGAATGTAACACAAATGCATAAATTATGATCAAAGCAAATGTCTACAATGTTGGAGGAAAAAAAATGTCTACGATGTCTACACGACATTTTCCAACATAGCATATTTTGTTTGACATGGCAGCGATTAATTGGTCCAACAAATTAATGCATTCAATCTTAATTTTATACTAATTTTTATAAGTTTTTCACAAGTCATGTTTAGCATTCATCATTAATTGATTCCTTTTAACAATTTTAAAGGCAATAAAAATAGATAGTTGCAGGCTTAAGCCACACTCGGCACATGGGGGTCGGGGTTGGCGGAACTTTCCCATTCATAATTTTCTTATGACAACCGACCTCGGCTTCAAACCTTGACAAAACAGGCAAAAACATTTGCAACGTGTGGACCGGTCCAACACCAACCCATTCTTCAATTTGAGCTGTTCAAAGCTGTTCCACTTGAATGTAAGGTCCACACCACATGTTCAAATACCCTGTATATAAACATACAAACATGAAGTCTTGTCTCACCATCTTCAACATTAGGAGCTCATTTCTTCTAAAGCTTTTCAGATCCTTTTGCTCCAAGGCTTTTGCAGTACTTGAAAAATATGGCACAAGTTTGTATCTCCAAGCCCATCATCGCCATTTTTGTTACCTTCGTCTTCTCAATGGTGGCAAAAGTTTCAGCTCAGGTTGGTGCCATGGCTCCTGCTCCGTCGCCGGACACTGGAGCTGCTTTCTCTTGGCCTGCTTCTGGGGTGGTTGTTGCATTCTCTCTTATCATTTCTCTTCTTGCTTTTTTGAAGCATTGAAGTTTCGAAACAATTAATGTGTCTATTTCATTGGTTTTGATTGTTTTGAGGGTGACTACATGTGGATCATATTGAAAACCATTCTTTTGTATTAATTGTTTGATTTATGATAAATACAAATTATTCATACTTGATGTATGCATGCCCCTGTTAAAGGTCATAAAAACATGCTTTGTTTTCTCCTTTTTTTTTTCCTCCCTAAATCATCATGTACTAAAGAAATTAAGAGGTTTGTAAAGTGGAGGTTAAAGCAATTAAAATATGAGTAGATGAAATTCCTCGTCACCAAAGCAAATAATGTATTAAAATAGTTAATATTATATTTTGCCTTTGGGGAAAACCTTTCCCGATTAGTTTAAAAATCTATTTACAACCAATTGCTTTTGTATTTGGTGGCAAATAAACTAATTCTCAAGTTCCATTCTGTAAAATATAATCAAATCTCAATTTTGATGCATTTTTTCAATATTAAAAATGACTTATCATATGAATAAACAGTTTCAGAATAACTTAAAGGATCATTATCAACACAAGATAAATATAAATATAAATATATAAAAATCATTTTCAAAATATTTTTTCTTTTCTTGATCTTTTACTTCTACCCCAATTATCATTTGATATTTCAATTTTTTTTTACTAGCAAAAGAATGAGAAATTTTATTAGTCCTTAATAAGAAAAATAAATGCTCAAAAAGTTCAACATTTTTTTTTTTGGTCTCAGCATTGTATCGTAATCACGCACGTCACTTTTTAACACGGAAATCTATATACAGTACTACTACCAGCATAACACATAAACATACAATCAAATTAGATAGTTTATGGGATGGCCTGGACTGGCCAAATCTGGATGGCCATTTGAAATCCCTGTCCAAGGCTCCAAGCTCTAATTTCTTTCAGTAGTAAAATATTAAAGTTTTAATATTTTAAAATATATTTTAAAATTATTAAAATTAAATAATATATTGAGTTAGGTCAAGGGATCCTGAAAAAGTTTGTGCAAGACTAAATCCAAAATTGATCGGATTTAATCAGTGAAATAAATTGCTCGAACCGTTACGCAAGTTTAAATCATATGTTTTAAACCATATTTTGTTCTTAAAAATTAGGAAATATGATATTAGAAGGACACCTTCACACGTGCAAGTATTTCAAGCAGAGAAGAATCTTTCAACAATTTATAAGATTTTTTTTGCTAGGCCCTTTTATTATAGATTGAAGGAGAATGATCAGTGAAATACTAGAATCGGAAATAACTCCCCCCCCCCCCCCGGGCCTAAAATCAAACAATCAAGACTTCCAAAAAAAACACTATCATTTTCTCTGAAGATGTTTAAAAAACTGATTGCACTACTTGGTCTTATAACTATTTCAATTGTGATAATATGTTTATTATTGTTTCTTATAAAGAATTGGGAATGTGCCATATTTAGCCTTTGAATTATAGTAAATTATTCTATATAATACAATACATTTATTTTAAAAATGTGTTAACTAATCTAGGTAACTATCATGAGGATTATTAATTATCAACACACATGTCACCAGGGTTTTTATACAAATATTACCAAAATTTTTTTTTATTTCTCATTTTATAGTGATTTTCAAATTAACTCTCAAAATATGCTTTTTTTTACGCATGTTGAGAACTCGCCAAGAGAAGGGGCGAGTTTATTTGTAGAGAACTCGCCATATTATATGGCAAGTTCTCAACGAGAGACAAAATTAACACTGAAAACTCACTATTAGAGACGGCGAGTTTTTAATAGCTAGGAACTCGCCATCTCCAACGGCGAGTTTCTAACGCAAATAGAAAAAAAATTTTAAAAAGGTATAACAAGCAAATAGTTATTAAAAAAAGTAAAAGTAAAAAAAATAATTTCAAAAAAAGAAATGATACTTATTAAAATTATTAATAAAGAGATTAAAATTATCTATCTAACCTTATTTGGTCGGCTAATCAACTCTCTCTCATATATATATAATTTACATAAAATATGTATAAATATATAAATTATCTATCATATCAGAAAGAATCTGATTTTTCATGCATCTGTCACATCTCTCGGGTTCCAAGAAATCTAATAGTTATTAGTCAAATATTATCTGTCATGTCAGAAGGAGAGTTTCCAACATATATATATATTTTTATAATAATAAGATAAATGATATAGTTTTATATTTATAGTTAGATAAATATTATAGATTTATAATTTTTGATGTGATAGTAATGATATATGCTTTTAGTTTAAAGTTATTATGAGTTTTGGGTATATTGTATGAGTATATTAAATTTAGTATAGAGAATCAGATTCCTTCTGACACGACAGATAATATTTGACTAATAACTATTAGATTTCTTGAAATTCGAGAGATTTAACATATGCATGAAAAATTAGATTTCTTCTGATACGATAGATAATTTATATATCTATACATAATTTATGTAAAAATATATATAGGGGATAGTCGATTAGCAGACCAAAGATGGGTAGATAGATAATTTCAATCTCCTTATTAATAATATTAATAAATATTATTTCTTTCTTTTGAAATTTTTTTTTTTGCTTTTACTTTTATTTAATAACTATTTTTTAATTTATTTTTTTATAATTTTTCCTTAAAAGTAGGAATGGCAAGAACGTTTTGCTTTCTCGCCACCTCAACCGGCGAGTTTTCAATGCAAAATTAAAAAAAGAGCACATTTTTAGAATTAAATTGAAAGTGGCATATATTAAGAAATAAAAAAATATATCTATATTCATATAAAAGAACCGTCATATGTATTAATAATAAAAAATAATTTTTTATTTTAAACTAAAAAATTAATAAAAACAAGATAAACAAATAACGAATAATAAAATAATATGCACCAAATAAAAATTCACGCTAAATATGAATAAATAAATGATTGATCAATAATATGTCAAATTAAAAATTTCTAACCAAATATGGATTAATTAAAATAATTTAAGAAAGCAAGAAATTAAAATATATTTAGAAAATCAAAAATTAAAAATAATTAATAAAAACAAATAAAAAATTAGATAATACATAAAAATCAAAATACAGTAAATTAAAAAGGAAAAACTGCAATCTTGTTGGATTGAAAAACAGGTCTCTGCGCAGACCCTATCCGACCCGCAACATTAAAAAATAATTGTTTTTTCAAATTCATTCTTCTTTATTTTTTTTATTACTATTTTAATTTGATTTCTCTGGAACCCGAAACCAAAATCGACAACCGAAAATTCAACCGATCGCTTGTTACGAAGGAAATGTGGAAGGCTGTTATAGTTAGTTAAGTTAGCAATTAATTGAAATTAATTAATCTGTTAGTGCTTAGTAGCAACTGTCACTTCTATTCAGAATCTATGAATTCAGTGTATTAACAAAGGAGACGAGTATATGAAAATGCAATTACTTTTCTTGATCCTGCTGCTCTCCCTATATCCCTTTTATTCCTATCAGTAGCTAAGCTCCGTAGTTGTTTCTTTCTATTCCCAGCTTCCCTGCGAACCTTATATTCCGATCCCTACATTCATTTTGATTATACACACATCAATTGGTATCAGATCCTCTTTTTTGGCATCTACAATGGAAGAAAACTCAAAATCTGAATATTTCAAAAGAAAGATAGAATCCGGCGAAGAATTTCTAAAAGTGATTAAGGTCAAATTGCAAGAACAAGATCCTTTGACAGAGCTGATAAACCTCAAGCAAACAGTTACGTTTGATGAATATTATGATCACTTTGTATTTTTGTTGGGGAAAATAGATTTACATGAGGATTATGCAACCAAATTGTTCTTGAAAAGTCTTAAGAAAACTATACAGAAGTCTGTCAAAATGTTCACGCGAAAAGCTCTTCAACATGATTTTGTTATTGCTCATCTTCAAGAATCAATCTTAGAAATACTACAACAAGAACTCACTACTACCTGTAAAGAACCACATTTACTGCTTATTCACTCTCGCTACCACTCGAACTCCCAAAGCCACTCCAACAAGTCAAACCTCACTATCTAGCCCCAACTCCACAACCAACAGAATCAAGAAACACCCACTTTTTGATAGATCCACCACAATAGGAACCACTACAATATCTGATGAGAAAAAAAAAGCCAAAGATTTTTTTTTTCTTTGGTGTTATGAGAAGTATATGCTTGGACATAATTGTAAAGAGAAGCAATTTTTCCTCAATGAGTTGAATGGTTTTAGAAAAGAACATCTAGAAGAAATCGTTAGGGTGGTTGAAGAAGTCGAAGAAAATCTCCAAATCTTAGTACAAAACATGATTGGTGTTGTAATCAAAGGCCACAAAACCAGAAGAGTCACTGTAAATGTTGAGAAATAATTGTTTCGCATATTAATGGCCTCTGGTAGTGTTTATAATTTTCTAGATATTAAACAGAGATGACAGCGGATCAAATATTTATAATTTTTGTAATATTCAAATTCGAATCTTTAAAATTATCTTAAAATTCAAATTCATTTACTATTCATTTTAAATTCACACATTGCGAATCCGAATCCGAATCCAAATTAAGTAACATTATTCACTAGATATCCAAATTCATAAAAAAAACCTTTAAAATTAAACAAAAAAATTAATTTTAATTCAAAGCCTCTTGTAAATAATAACCAACAAATAAGTTCTAAAATACAAAAATAATTACTTAAATAACAAAATAACAATTCTAAGATACAAAATAATAATAATAATAATAATAATAATACAAAGAATTAATTTCATTAATTAAAAGTATTTATTTTATAAACTAAAAATAATTAGTAATGTAAAGTATATAGTAACTTTATAAAGTTAAATTATTAATTATATAATTCAAAATTTTATATACATGAGAAGTACAATTGTATTACTAAATCGAACGGTCTATTTGTTAAAATATTAATCTTATAAAAAGTTATGCAAGTGTCTAGTTTTATACTATTATAAATAGATCTCTACTCTTATTATAATATTATATTATATCAAATAATGTTATATAATATTTAAATATATTATTTATATATAATATTATTATATAATATTTAAATATATTATTTATACATAATATTATTATAAAATATTATATATTCTAATTACACATAATTATATGATTACTGATATTGTAATATATAATATGTTGTTATATTATAAACTATAAATATTTATCAATCATATATATATTTTGTATTATTACAATTATATATAGTATATAATTAATATATAGTGTACATATACAATAAGTTTGTAATTATATTATAATATCATATATATATAATACAATATATCATATTATGTTATATGATAAGTGTATTTATGTAATTAGAGTGATTTAATTAGTTAAGTTGATTAAATCATTAAATATTTTTTAAAAAAATAATGTATCTTTAAAATTTAAAGGTATTTAATATCATTAATTACTTTAGTTTTATAATTAATTTGTTACTATATTTTATTTGTAAAAACATTTTTAAATTAATTATACTTAAATATAAATTAATTTTAGTTGTATCATTTTAAAATCCAATACTAGCCCATTTGGTAAAGTGTTTAATGGTTAAACTTGAAAACTAAGGTTCAAGATTTATTTGAGCAAAAATTTTTTTGCATTTTACAAATGCGGATTCAGATAACAGATTCAGATATTCGAATCTATTATCCACATATGTAATGCGAATTTGGATAATGGATATCTGTGAGTTTAATGCGAATTCGGATAATGAATACCCGTGAGTTCATATCCTCGCCTGGTCCAAATTTACTGCCGATAATAATTATAATATCTGAATTCAACTATTACGTGAATTCGTAAAAAACAAATCAAATAACTATATATGTACAAATTTGTACTATCAATCGCCATCCCTGATAGTAAAGCTGGCAAGAGATTATGGCGTAAAATCATGAAAACAGGACCATTAAAATTGCCATTCAAGTTATGGGAAAAAAAAAAAAAAAAAAAAAAAAGAAAACAATTACATGAAGAAGTTACAAACAGCTCTCAGTTCTTCAGTCTAAGTGACTCAACTTCTTGGGGCCTCTGCCATATTGGCAAGGAGTATTGGAACCAACTTGCCACTCAAATTTTGGTTCATGGGGTCCTTTAAAGAATTACACGAGTTTTTGGTCTGACTCACATCAACATTTTCCTAATTTTCAGCCTTGAGGACAAGGCTTATGTTATGAGGGAGGGATTGTTACAAAGGAAATGTAAAAGGCCATAGTTAGTCAAGTTAACAATTAAATAAAGTTGGTTAATCTATAAGTGCTTAGTAATAACTGTCAATATTATTCAAAATCTATAAATGCAGTGTATTAATAGAGGAGAAGGATACATGAAAATGCAAGTACTTTTCTTGATCTCACTACTCTTTTTATATCTCTCTTATTCCCATTATTAGCTAACATCGTAGCTATTCTTTTCATCTCAACTTCCTTGCAACCCCTCTATTCCCACCCTCACATTTATCTTGATTCTACAAAACATCATTGCTGGAATATTCATATTTTTCAGATTTCGATAGTCGAATTCTTCAAAGTCACCTATTTTTTTTTTCCAGTTTGCTGAAAACAAGAATTTTTAAAAAAACTTTATTTTTCCTAAAAAAACATATACCAAAACCAGATTTCAAAGCTTTTTGCTTTAAAACATGAATTTCAACAAAAACTTTTTCTTAAATTTTTTATTTCTAGAAAAATTGAAAACATTACTGTTTTAAAAACATAGACCCAAAACCCATTTTTATTTTTGATTTGGTATTTTTCAAACAGTTAACCTCAAACAAAAAAAATAATAATAAAGGAAATAATTTTTTTTTTGAAGAATACCTTTGAAAAACCAAATGACTTTTATACTCTGCTTGCTTGTTGCTGATTGTTGTATGTCTATTGTGTGGTCATCGAGTGTATTTTTGTATAGGCTTCATCCTTGTGTGTAAGGTTTGGATTTCCCAAGGATATCCGATCTTTTCCATTTTTCCTTGACTTTGTCTTGATTTTCTTTTGCTCCAAATATTTTCAAAAAGATTTTATTATGCTTTTTACAAACTTAAAAGCCTCTTGTTTTTCTATACAGATTTGGATTTCTAGAAAATTCTCAAAAATTTTATTATTTTATATATATATGTATATTTTTTGACAGATTTCATTTTTGCTGGTAAAAATCAAAACAAAATTGAATCCCGACAAGAAATAACAAAAATAATAAAATATAAATATAAATACAATAAAAATAAAAACAAAATGAAATGAAATGGTTTGTTAGACTTGGATTGGACTTCAAAAACCCAACGTATGGAACAGTCTTCATTTGGATTCCAAGATCCAATTATAAACTATTTGGGCCTAAATAATTTAAGATCCAAATTATTTTCAGTGGGTTTTACTATTTTTTTTAAAAGAAAAACGTAAAAAAAAAAGCTTGGTAAAATTATATTTAATAATATTAGATATGATATAAAAAATTAAAATATGATATAAAATATGACACAAGAAATAACATGAGAAGTAATATTATTGATGTATGAATATTTTAAAATTTATATAATATGAATTATTATGATATCAAAATTTATAAAAATATAAAATATTTTAAATAAAATTAAATATACACAAGACGAAAATATAAGATACGGTAAAATCAAAATTCTACAATGTCGGAGAAAAAAATGTCTACAGTGTCTCCACGAAATTTTCCAACATGGCGTATTTCTTACACGTGGCACCTTCGTCATGGCCTACTTTGTTTGACATGGCAGCTGTTTATCAGTCCAACTAATTAATGCATTCAATCTTAATTACACTGATTATTATAAGTTTTTTAAAAAGTCATGTTTAGCATTCATCATTAATTGATCCTTTTTAACGTTTCTGAGGGCAATAAAAAGTAGTTGCAGCCTTTAGCCGCACAAGGCACATGGGGAAGGGGTTGGCCAGACTTTCTTATTATTAAAGTGTTTTGCACGAGAACTTGACAACAGAACTCAGCTTCAAACCTTGAAAAAAACAGCCGAGCATTTGCAACCTGTGGACCGACCCAACACCTACCTATGCTTCAATTTGAGCTGTTCAAAGCTGTTCCACTTCACTGCAAGGTCCACAACACATTTTCACATACCTATATAAACAACAAGCCTGAAATCTTGTCTCACCATCTTCAATACTAGGAGTTGGAATTCTTTGACAGGTTTTCACTTTTCTTTTGTTTTCGAGGTTTTTGTAGTACTTGAAAATTATGGCTCGGGTTTGCATCTCCAAGCCCATCATCGTCATTTTTGTTACCTTTGTTCTCTCGATGGCTGCAACCGTATCAGCTCAGGGTGGTGCCATGGCGCCTGCCCCGTCGATGGACACTAGAGCCGCTTTCTCTTTGCCTGTTTCAGCGCTGGGGGTTGCGTTCCCACTTATCATTTCTCTTCTCGCTTTGTTGAAGCATTGAAGTTTTGAGACAATCTGTTGTTTCGTTGGGTTTGAGTGTTTTCATAGCGTGTCATATCGAATTATTTATTTTGTATTAATTATTCGATTTATGAGAAATAAAAATTGTTAATAATTGATGTGTCTTTGCGTGTTCCTTGTTAAACTTAATTAAAATCTTATTAAAAGAAACGTTTTAATATTTTGACAATTTTCAATTAAAAAAAAAAAAGATATGATGGCAAAATAAGTCGTCCCTCCATATTTTAAATTTTAGAAACCCTTATTCTTCTATTTGCTGCAATTAAGGCATAAAATCAATTGTTTTGTTTCACTGAAGCAAAATTTGGATAGAAAGTGGTAACAGTCCCATTATTAACTCATCCACGCCAGCATCCAACTATCCATTTGACATCCGAGAGGATAAATTAAATGATGAAGTAAATAAATATGGATTAATAATATTTGATGACAATCTGAAATGGCATTAGATTAAATAAATTTAAAAATATATTAATCTTCTTTTTTTACAAAAAAATGAGTTAAAATTTATAATAAGAAGTATCATTGAAAACGAAATCTAACACAAAAGGCTTTAGCTAAAATAAAAAAACCTTTTTCTTTCTTCAGTTTGTTTCCTTCTCTTCAATACCTTACTCTAACCTAGCTCAGTAATCGTAATTGTATACACGAATTTCGTATAAAAAATATGACAAAGAAGATTTGGAAACAAATAGAAATCTTTTATTTATTAAATTTTAAGTTACAATCTCTAAATTTTTTTTAAAAAAAATCCTCTGATTCTTTTCTTTAATGCAAACTTGCATTTAAGGGTCATTAGACTTGATCATGAATTGGCAAAGTCTGTTTCAAGAGCCTTTGTGACTTGATCTTAACAAACGAAATTCACCTCTTCTCTATCATTGGAACAAAATCCGAGAGTTGTTTCTTGAAGAATGAGAGTAGCATTCTTTGCGTTCTTTTAACTTTTTATAGAGATCTTTTTAAGATTTTAGAGAGAATTTTTGTTTTTAAAATCTGCTTCTTCTCTTCATGCTTATAAATTGTGTCCAATAACTTTGCTAAAGACTCCTTTTTATAGTGTCAATGAACCAGATGAAAGAAAGTTCTTGAAAAATATAATTTTTTTAAAGAAGTTATCTTAATGAACTATCTATTAACTAATTTAATTCAATTAGAGATAAAATTTTTTATTTATCTCATAATTAATTTTATTTAATTAGAGATAAATAACTAATTATGATGTCATCATATATGATGCCATTAATTTCACACGATGATGCAAAATTTATTTAAAAATTTGTTAATTAAAAAAATTTCAATTTATACGTAATAATTTGTGATTAGTCAAAAAATTTTTCCTTCTACAATAATGCCGAAATTTTTCACTCCAATAACATAAATAGCTTGACAAATAATTTTTTTTTTATCTTGAAATCATTTTGGACATTTGAAATTTTGGGCATATTAAAATTGATGTGAAAATCATGCATTAACTTTCTTTTGAAAGTATTTGAGAATTTTTATTTCAATCATTTAATGATGTTTAATTACGAGTTTCATAAATTTTCAAATAGTTATTGGACAATCTTTACATGGTTAAAGAGAGTATTCAAATCCATTTATTTTGACTTATTATAAACTTAAATATAATAAGTATTCAAGAGATATGACTGAATTTTTAAGCATGTTTTGAAATTTGCCCTGTCTTTAGTATATTAATCATATTTTGAAGATTACATTGAATATTTGATTGAAAATAGTTTTATTGAAAGTAGATTCTTAGGCTTTACTTCATAGCATAGGAAGAAAATCGAAAAGATATAATCAAGCTGTTCATGAACATTGACCATCGAGTATACTGTTACGGTGTGGTCGGTAAGGTGAAAAGTGGAAGGGTAGATAGAAGAGAGTAAAAAAAATAGAAAAAAATGAATTTTGTGCGTTTAATAAAAAAACGCAAGAGAAAAAAAATATTATTTTTATTTTTATCAACAAAAATAAATTATTATAGACTGAAAAAATATGAAAGAAATTAAAGTAATGTATGTTAAATGCATATATTTATAAGATAATGTTTTATTATTAAGTTTTAATTTTTCATCTTAACTAAAATAAGTATAATAATAAAATAATATATTTTTTATTTTTATCTTATTTTTAAATCATATCAATCAATGAATATTTTTTTTACTTTTTTTATCTTTTTTACCGTTACACTGTAAAAAATAAATATCAAGTGTAATGTATCTTCAATTATAATGCAAGGAGTTATGGTTTAATCTACCAACGCCAACTATTTCATCAAAATTCAAAGATACAGTCACTAATTAATGGTTAAAAATAAAAAATCCTTTATTGTATGCATAATATTTATTTATGTGAAAGGCAATAAAACTAAATCACCAACATTTTAAACCAATTGGAGATTGTCGGCAGTTTGCAATATTTTATGGAAAATTTACCCCGCATTGTTTAGAAAAATCAACAATAAACTATAAAAAATAAGTTATTCTTACTAACTTGGACAATTGAGTAAAATGTTTTTACCCCAAATTATTACTTGGCTTACTCAGTGGACTAGTAATTATTTAAATGTCAAAGATAGGCATTTAGGCTTAAAATTGGTGATGCAATTATTTTTATTTTTTACATTTAATTTTTAGAATAATTAAATAATAATTAATCAAAAAGTTATTTTTATCAATTGCAATAAAGAAGTTGTGTTCTTTCAAGGCAATATTCATCAAAAGAAGTTATCTTTACTAACTTGGACAATTGAGTAAAATGTTTTTACCTCAAATTGTTACTAGGTTTACTTAGTGGACTTGTAATTATTTAAATGTCAAAGATAGGCATTTGGACTTAAAATTGATGATGCAATTACTTTTATTTTTATATTTAACTTTTAGAATAATTAAATAATAATTAATCAGAAAGTTACTTTTATCAATTGCATCAAAGAAGTTGTGTTCTTTCAAGGCAATATTCATCGGAAGAATTATTGTTGAACATATAACACTTAGCTAAGAAGTTATTGTGTAAGAACACAACTTGTGCTTAATAGACAAGTGACTTCTATTTAATAAACAAGTTACTCATGCCCAATCAACAATTTACTTATGCTGAATAAGCACGTTACTTATAAACGTAACTTTGCATTGCTTATAAAAGGAGATTTTTATTTATTCTATCATTTTCACTATTTTCCTTAGAGATTTATGACTTTGTTATATCCTAGAGGCATTATAAAAATTAAATGAAGTGTTTTCATGCTTAAAGTCTACCTTATATTCTTTTTCTTCATTATTTTTTAATATTATATATATTTTAATTTTCATGCCTCTAAGTTTGTCTATAATCTCTTTCTCCATTATTCTCCAACATTATCTTCCTTTTCAAATTTAACCACTCTTCCAAAAGTACATATGCATAATAAAATTTGAATGAGAATCATTATATTTGTTTTTTATATTTTAAATTTGAAAGAAAATTTTAATTTTTTAAGTATCCTATCATTAGAATTTATTTTAAATTTAAATACATTAAAGATTAAATCCTTTTATTTGAATTACACCTTTATAAATAAGTGTATGCCAAACTACTTGGAGGCGACCTTGATATATTTAAATGTGTAGGCTTTACAAATATTGAAGTAACTTTTGTCCACTAAATACAACAAGCTTCCCAATGGTCAACCTAATTGCTATGAGAATTTTTTAACCGTTTTATAAAGGAAAAGAATTTCAAAGTAGTGAAGTAGCATATCATTCATTCTTAAGTTATTTTTTTTTGTTAATTTTAGTTATATATTGAGATGAAAATAGAATTTTAATGAACTTGATAATATCAATAAAAATATATTGATTCTTAGAAAATAAGTGAAGTCAAGAACATTTTTTTTCTAATTTTTTGGTACAATCTCCACTCCCAGAATAATAACAATAAAAAAAAATAAGAATAAGTACTAGTCCTTGCACCGATGAAAGATCAGACTGGACTAACTTGTTCAACTGAGGACTGGTTGGTTTGATAGTTCAATAGTATACAAAGAATTAAAATATTTGTAAACCATTAAAAATCACAAAAAACGAGGAAGCAAAAATAAAAAAAATCGAACTGTTTGAATCGGAGTGGCCATGTGTTTATTAACAGGCTTTTTCAAACCCAATCAAATTTTATTTTTTTATGTTTTTCAACCCATTTTTAAACCCAAATTTTTAACCCAAGAGGCCCAAAACTAAACCCATTTTTGGGCTTTTATACTATTTTTATTTTTTTGCCCATTGAATTAATTTTTTTGGGCCATCTTCTCCCATTTCTAATTCTATCAAATTAATGTCTAATACTAACGTCACTGCTTTTTTCAATTTCTTTGGTTTTTTTTGCCCAACCTTAACCCAAGTTCCTGCAATCCCTTTCCCTAAGTTTTTTCATTTTCTTAAAAAAAAATAATTAAAGTAGTTTTTTATATACTTAAACTTCTATATTACTTATATTATTTATTTTTATTTTTTAATTTTAGAGTTTTTTTTTTTTTTTTACTTTTTCCTATTTTAATTTTTATGATTTTTTGAAATTTTCTTAATTATTTTTATTTTTTAATTGCTTTATATCTAAAATGATTGAATTGCCTACTCAACCAGTTGAACCAAGAACCAAATATTCAACCAATTTGATCCCCAATTTGATGTTTTATTTGTTAAGTCCCTTTTTGAGTAATATACAACTACTATATTGTAAAGAATACAATGAGTTAACATTTCATAATTAAAACGGATTTTAATTATAAAATACATTTTCTTAATCGTTTAACTTAATCATCTTAATATTATAATTGAATCATGTGTAAGGCTTAACATGTCACATTTAAAATAGATTTATATATCAAATTTCAGTCCCTACGTGTCTTAGATTAATTTTTGCTTAATTTTTAATTAGAATTTTATTGTTATTGTTTTATTTAGTTGAAAACAATTTTATTAATTCTCTTTAAGAGCCAATCAAGTATTTCTTACATAAAATTAACATCATTTACTATTGTAAGGAATATAAATAAATATATAATTTAATGGAAAAATTATAATGGACACATAAAGTTGTCAATTTAATTGCCAGAAGTGTGCAAAATAAGTAGTCAAGCTACCGTTTAACCTAAATATTATTCAAAATTATCTTGATTTAGTTATGAATGAAATTTTTAAAAGAAATTATGTATTTTTTAGATTATTATGATGAATTGGGAAATGATAACAAATATGAGAACATAGATATTTAATAAATTGTTTTCATTTTTGTGATCATACTAATTTTTATAATATATTAAGAAAAGAATATAAAAATATTATTAATAAAATAATTTAAAATTATAAAAAGTAATAATAATAAAAATCTTGTGCATTGCACAGGTAAAAATACAAATACATAAACATATAGAATCTTAACTAAACTTAATATGTTGCATGTATTTCGTCCTCGTAATCTATATAACGAATCGGATCCAAATTTACTAGTACAAGTTTATGTGAACTTTTTTTTTTTCATTTATGCTAATTGATTATTTTGTTGTAACTAAGGTAGTCAAAATTTGACAATTAATCATTAAAATTAAAATTCAAATATTCTACCAAAAGACCAAATAATTGTTGATTATGCAAAGATATTGGCTTCAATTTATTTATTTATTTATTAAAAGAGTTTAAGAAGCAGTACTAACTTCTTACCTCAACTATGAAAAAAATGATTAATTACAAACCTTCCTTTATATAAATTCATACTACTAAGAATTTAATTGAAACTATGTAATTAAATTGTATATTTACTATTCATTATTTATGTTTATCGATAGAATAAATTTTCTTTTCCTAAAATGTTCAATTCTTGCAAAAAAAAAATTCTTATTGAATATTTTATGACCATATATAAAAACCAATACACTTAACATAGTACCAAAGATTGAAAACCAAATAGAAATTAAATCTTAGATTCACCAAAAATGAAATGCAATCCCAGATTTTTTTTTTATACAAGTAAAAAAAATTATTAAACGAAATTCTAATAATTTTTTTAACAACCCAACCTAATAGGAGATAGGCTATTGAGGAAAATGTAAAACTGTAAGACAGTCCCAGCAATGCTTCAGGCCCAATTTATTTTATAAGGCATAAGGCCCACTTTTATTTAGCCTAGCAAGCTAGCCTAGAGGGAAAATGAAATAATTTTTTTGAAGCCCTTCAGAACATTATCCTTTCCCTTCAAAAAAAATTCCAGGTTTGAACTTTGTTTTTGGAGCTTTCCATGTTCTATAGAGTTGGTGTCAACTTCATAGTTCCTTTGGCTAATTCCATCAAATCCTTGAGATTGACATAATAAATTGAAATCTTGAGAGTGACATAATAAGATTTAAAAGGCAGCTTTGAAACAGCTACTTGGCTGCTATTGATAATAAGGTCATATGATGCGAATTTGTGTAGGGATTAATGAACAAAATAAAAGCCATGTTATATTAACATTAAACAATTTTTTTATGGCATGCAATCGTATGATATTGGCCATAAATCATTACTTATCAGCCTAATATATGTACAGAAACCTGCTTATATATGATGGATGGACTGATAGTTTGAAATTTTATTACATACTATCAAGTCTATTAAATTAATGGAATGTTTATCAACATCGCCTATCAAATTTTAAATAACTTTTTCTCCCTTAACGCAAGTTTATTTTTTGGAAGGGGGGGTTGGGGTAATCATTCATTTTCAATGTCAAGCACTCTTACTTGTTTTACATA
>JBBYHK010108985.1:2715-13914 GCA_038382065.1 Adansonia grandidieri | reverse complement strand
ACAAATATTTAAAACAAAAATCAATTTTTAAATATTTTCAAAACTGATTTAGTCACATTTAAATAGTTGTGTATGCACATGCCAAAAAAAAATATAGTTTTGAGGGCCAATCTCAAATAAAAAGGATAAATATTTAAGAAAAAAAATCTATTTTTAAGTATTTTCTTGTCAACTTTTGAAAATTCATTTTTGCAGATGATATCACAATTAAATTTTCATTTTTGAGATTTTTCTATAAAATTTGAGAAATTGATCATCATATGTTTTTACATATACTTGCGCAGTATTTATGCCGATATTTACTCTAAAAAGTAAAAAATACTTAGAAAAAATCTATATTAGCATTTTATACCATGAAAAATTATCAATTGTGTCAATTAATTTTGAATTTTTCATTGTACCGCAAGTGTCATGCTAGTGAATTTTTTTGATAAAATCTGCTTCAGATTTCAAGTTTTTATCTTTATTATTTTTATAAATTAATATTTTGAGTAAAGTATTAAATTCAGCTTATTCTTCTCAAAATTAGAATGATTTTTGGAATTTTTTTTGTTTTCAATATACGGGATTTTCTACTCTGTAAAATTTTTCGATGAGATTTTTCTAAGTTTAAAATTTTTAAAATTCATCAAATATTTTTATTAAATTTATGTTAAATAAATTTTTGAAACTCTAATTTATTTTATGAATTTCAAATTTTTTTATATTTATCAATTTTCTTCCATAAGGGTTTTCTTGTAGAATGTTACGGATTTTGAATTTCCATTAAGATTTTTTTATTATTTCATTTCCAAAATTTTGTTTATGGTTATTAATTTTAATTTTGGATTTTTTAAACTAGTTTCATGGAAACTAGTCTCATTGCATTCCAACTATTCCCCTAACCAATTAGTTTGGTTTATAGCTATGCCATTAGATGATCTTATCTTGATCATCATTAATAAGGTTGAGTTATAGCTAATAGTGCACTTTAATTTAACGCAATCTTGTCTCTAAATTACAAATATCCATAAAAAATATAATTAAAATAACTGAATTTCTTTTTACAATTTTTGGCCAAAGGGATTTTTCATCCCCTTGGCTGAACCTACCCCTTAGGGGGAGGATAGCTCATGAAAGGATTGGCTTCTGAAAGAAAAAACATTATAAGCACCAATTCTTAGTTCTAAAACTTTTAAGTTATATCTTCTTCTAAAATCTTTAGTTATTGTTCATTTTATTCACTTTTCTTCCTTTTAGTGAGCCAAAATCATGTTTTAGCGCATGGATTTTAATCCATGTTGAAAGGCTAAGCTTAATGGGTATGAACTATTTTCTTATTTTGTTGATTATGGTTTCTTTTTCTAAACAATAGCTTAATTTTTCTCATGATATTTGTTTTTGTTGATATGATGTTGATTTTTGTGCTATGATGTTTAATTTGTCACATATATATATGATAATATGGATACTATTTTTCTTGGTATTTTCTTATTAATATGTTCGAACAACATGTTTATATTTTCTTTTTATGATTTCTTACACGATGATGTTGATTTATGCTTGATAAAGTTAGGATATACAATTAATTGAATGGTAAAACTTTTTTTGGTGGGTTATTTCATGTTGGCCGAACCTAATGCACGTGTATATGATGTTTTTTATTTTGTTGCTATTTTATAAATATAGAAAGTTTAAGGACTAATTTATAAAGAATGAAAAAAAATTAATTTCTAGCAATTCCATGCTTGGTCGAAAGCCTTATATACATTTAGGAATGTATTTTATGCAATTTATCAGGTTGAAATACATTTTTTTTATTTTTTAAGTTCTTTTTGTAATTTTAGAAAATTTAGGGGTGTATTTGTAAACATTGAAAAATTTGTTCTAAGGCCAAAGGTAATTGGTTGAACATTTCTTATAATTTTTGGATGTGATTTTTGTGTTGATTTTAATATTTAATGTTTAATTAATTTTGTGTTTTAATTTAGGGACCATTAGGAAAACCTAGCATTTTAGGTCAAATTGGTCTTTTCTAACATTAAATTTCCCTATTTTAGGCATTTTGATTATTTCTCGCATTACTTTGATCCTTTAGTGGGGTGTAAAGTATTGATCAACTTTCATATTTTTTGGTTCTCCGGGAGGATACAACATGCAATTTTGAAAAAGTTTAGGGTTAATTATAATTTTTTTCATTTTAGGTCACCTTAATATCCAAATTACCTGTTTAGGGTAAAAAAGTTATTTCTTACCATTTTATGTCCTTTAGGGTCACTGGGATGCTTTAAAGACGAAGGTAGTCTCTAAAGGCATTTTAGTAATTTCTCTTAAAACTAAGGCCGATGTAGTCATCGGATGCTTTTATGCCAAAAATGTGTATTTAGGATAAGTTCACCCTTTTATGATCATTTTTGAGTCCTTAAGGGCTATCAAGATATTTCCATGTTGAAAGTATACCCAAGGGCGTTTTGATAATTTTACATTAGAACTAAGTCCTATGTAATTACTGGGATAGTTTCATGTCAAAGGTACACATTAGGGATAGGTTTATTATTTTAGACTATTTTTGAGTCTTTTAGGGTTACTGGGATACTTTCATGTCGAAGGTAACCTTAGGGACATTTTGATAATTTGGCATTAAAACCAAGTCCTTTAGAGTTACTAGCATACTTTCAAGTCAAAGGTACTTTAAAAGACATTTTGGTCTTATTGATCATATTTGGGATTTAAGAATCGAGTTTGAAAACTTTTCATCTAAACCAGGTCTTAGGATAGTTTTTCTATTAATATGCTCAATATGCTTAATATCCTTCGATCCTTTAGTGGGGTGTAAAGTATTAATAAACTTTCATATCTTTTTGGTTCTCCGAGAGGATACGAAATGCAATTTTGAAAAAGTTTAGGGTTAATTGTAATTTTGCATTTTAGTCACCTTAATATCCAAATTACCTATTTAGGGTAAAAAAGTTATTTTTTATTATTTTTTTGTCCTTTAGGGTCACTGGGATGCTTTAAAGATGAAGGTAGTCTCTAAAGGCATTGTAGTAATTTCCCTTAAAACTAAGGCCGATGTAGTCATTAGGAAGCTTTTATGCCAAAAATGTGTATTTAGGATATGTTCACCATTTTGTGATCATTTTTGAGTCTTTTTGGGCCATCTGGATATTTCTATGTCAGAAGTATACCCAAAGGGCATTTTGATAATATTACATTAGAACAAGTCCTATGTAATTACTAGGATAGTTTCATGTCGAAAGTACACATTAGGGATAAGTTTGTTAATTTAGATTATTTTCGAGTCCTTTAGGGCTACTGGGATACTTTCATGTTAAAGGTATACCTTAGGGGCATTTTGATAATTTGGCATTAAAACCAAGTCCTTTAGAGTTACTAGGATACTTTTAAGTCAAAGATACTTTAAAGCACATTTTGGTCTTATTGATCGTATTTGAGATTTAAGAATCGAGTTTTAAAACTTTTCATCTAAACCAGGTCTTAGGACAGTTTTTCTATTAATATGCTTAATAAATTTGGAATTTTTAGAAAATTAAGGCAATACCTCTAAGTTAAAATAATAAGTAAAATTTCTTCTAAAATATAAGAAGGATCTTATGGATTATTTTAATAACGAGATATCTTTTCCAAAAATGAAGTCAAGATTTTTTTAATTTTTTGTAAAATAAAACTTTTTGTATTTCTCCGGTTCTCTAGTGGGATATAAAAGATATTTTGATTTTTAAAACCTTTAATATTCTTTTGGTTCTCTGATGGGGTATGAAAGTGAATGATAAAATCTTTTGTATTATTTCGGTTCTTCGATAGGATACGAAAGAAATTTTGATTTTTAAAAATATTGAAAACTCGATTTTCTCAGACAAAATAATAAATTGTTTTCATAGAATATTATTTTGGGAAATATAATTAGATACTATATATTGAAACTAAATTAAAAATCAAAATTTAATTTAAAATGTGGTTAATAATGTATTGATTATCCGGTATCATGAGAATGATTGATCCTTACTCGTGATCGCAATCGACTATTAGACCTTTTCACATGACCTTTGTTATTCATGTAGACGTCGGAGTTTGTTTTTAAAGGTTTTGTAACCCTCAAAATACGAACTCCGATAGGTGACCAATCTCACCTAGCCAAATTAGATTGGTGGTGACTTCAAGATAAATGGTTGTTTCGTAATGACATTTAGGGTTAAGTCAAGTGAGCAATTCATCTTGACGACTTGTCCACAGATACAAAAAAATAAAGTAAGAAAAAAATAATAATGATATGGTCCCAATAAATAAAGAATAATGATATATATATATATATAATATATAAAAGACGGTACATCAGTCTTTTCAGTTGGGCTGGTCAGGATTCGAGTCCGAGCCATGTTGCAATAATTTGGCAACTCCACTAAGGACTAGTTAGAGAATCAGGCCTAAATTTTGATTTTATATAAGTTTTCAATGTATCTATTGTGAAATTTTCCTAATTCTAAAATATGAGTTTTCCTTTAGTTGTAAATTTTTTGGTAGAATTCTCTTAGGTCGTGAACTTTAAAATTCTTTAAATATTTCCATTTAACCATAATTAAATCAGTTTTTCAAATTTCATTTTATTTAATGAGTTTTGCATTATTTTATATTAGTTTTTGATTCCAAGATACGAATTTTTTTACTTCATAAATTTTTTTGGTAGATTTTTTTGAATTTATAATTTTTAAAATTCTTCAAATATTATTATTTAATTCATATTAAATCAGTTTTTCTAAATTCACTTTATTTTATGAGTTTTGCATTTTCTTTTATAATTTTCTCATTTTTGAAATACGGAGTTTTTTACTCTATAAATTTTTTAGAGGATTTTTTTTGAATTTATAATTTTTAAAATTCTTTAAATATTCTCAGTAAATTCATATTAAATTAGTTCATGGAAATTCAATTTATTTTATGATTTTTGCCGTTTTTCACATATAACAATTTTCTCTAGTAAAGGTTTTTCTCGTAAAATTGTACGAGTTTGAAATTTTAATGGTTTTTTTCTTGTACACAAAATTGTATTTATTATGAGATTATTTAATCCATCTAATTCATTTTTATGGTATAATTTTACATATTATATAGATATCTTCCAAAATTCTTTAGATTTTGATGATGTCATGGGTGACCTAATTCACTAAAAGATGAACATAATTAATTTAATCAAATCAATTTTTAAAAAATAAAATTAAAGTAATAATATTAAATAAATATTAAATAAAGAAAAGAAAAAAAGTGATATTTCTAGAAATCTCTAAGAAAAGCTACGACCAATGGCCTTTTCTCCATGTTTTGGCCCTCTTTCATTTCTTATAAAGAAGGGATGCCTTTTTTTATTTCAAGACTTTAGGCTTTAGTGGAAAATACAAAGGAAAAAAATGTTAAAATACTTAGATTTTTAGGTTTTTCTAAGCTAAAATTCTTGTAAAATTCTTAATTTTAATTCATTTCTTATTTGATTCCTTTTTTTAATGAGCCAAATGAATGTCTGTGCTCAGGAAACTTGATTCATGTTGAAAGGCTAAGTATGATGGCTATGATTAAAGTTTTTGATTTTAGTTGTTTTAGTTAATTTTTATTAGACATAGTTTGATTTCTTCGAGTATTATTTGTGTTTGTTGATACGTATATTGTTATTTTTATGAATACATGTTTATGCAATTTTTCTTAATATTTTTATGTTGTTTTACATTGTTATGTTCATTATTTTTTATGTTTTTATGCTTATTTATGCTTCGTAAAAATTACAACCTGTATATATATTGATATTTATGTAAATATGTGATGAAAATTATTTGTTTTTGGTTGAAATATATGCTGATAGAAAATATTTATGGGCCTTGAATAATTTTTTATGCTTGATTTCATGAAAATTAGGACTATTTTGTAAAGTCTGAAACTTTAAAGGGCCTAAAAATAATTTTCCTAAATTTTGAAGGCTTTGGAAGGTTGATTTTAAAATTACCTGAATCTGATTATGATGATTTTGTGATGTTTTTATTTTATTGAGTTTATATTATAAATATGGAAATCATAGGGACTAAATTGCAAACATCATAAAACTTTTTTTATGGCCATCCAAGCTTGGTTGATTGTTTGTAGGGAGCTTTAAAAGTGTTTTATGTTTAGTACAACATATTTGAATGTGTTTTATGCATTTTATACCATTTTAAGGCCATTTTGTAATTTTAAAAAGTTTAGAGACTAAGTTACAAAATGTGAAAAAAATTACTTTTTGACCATAGCTATTTGGCTGAATCATTTTCATGATTTTTTGTGTGGTTTTCCATGATGCGCTATGTGTTAATTTATGATTTTTTATTATGTAGGGGCTAAACTGTAAAATTGAAAAATTTTGTTTCAAGGCCATCCATGCTTGGCTGATTCTTGTATATGCTTGAGAAAGTGTTTTCATGTTTATTTTGATATGTATGAGTATGTTTTATGCATTTTTCATCATTTTGTGGCCATTTTGTAATTTTAGAAAGCTTATGGGCTTATTTGCAAAATTGTAAAATTTTTTTTCTGAGGTCATAAGTGTTTGGCTGAATTGATTCTATGGTTTTTAATATAATTTCCATGATGAATTTTGTGTTTTATTATGATTTTATTTTGTATAGGGACTACGTTGCAAAGTTACAAAATTTTAGGGATTATTTAGAAAAACTTTGCATTTTAAAGTTCATGTGACATTTATGATACTTTAAAAACATTTATAACATTCCTATGGTCTTCCACAGAGGTGTAAAAATTATTAAAACTTTTCATATTCTTTCAATTTTTCATTAAGGCATGGAACACAATTTTGAAAAGTCTAGGGATTTATTAGCAATTTTTGGATTTTAGGTCTATCTTGATGTTTAACTTGCCCATGGAGGGTATAATAATCATTTCATATCATTTTCAAGTCCTCCAGGTTACCGGGATACTTATATGTCGATGGTACACCTTAGAGGTATTTTAGTAATTTTTCTAGAACCAAGTCCAATGTGATAATCAGGATACTTATAGGTCAATGGTGTATCGTAGGAGTTGGTTCGTTTATTTATGATGTTATCCAGCCCTTTAGTAATTTAGGGGGGATACATATACGTTGAAGGTATGCCTTACGGGTAATTTAATAATTTCATTAAAACCAAGTTCTATGTGATCACCAGGATGCTTTTATGTCGAAGGTGTATAGTAGGAGTAGGTTTGTTTATTTATGATGTTCTGTAGCCTTTTAGATTACTGGGATACTTAGATATCAAAGGTAGACCTTAGAGACATTTTGGTAATTTAAAAATGAATCAAGTCCTATGTGATCACGGGGATACTTTCACCTCGAAGATGTACAGTAGGAATAGGTTCATTTGTTTATAAAGTTTTAGCATCTTTAGGATATCGTGATACTTATATGTCGAACGTACACCTTAGTAACATTTCATTAATTTATTTTTAGAGCTGAGTCCTTCAAGGTCATCGGGATACTTTTACGTCAAAGGTGTACTTTAGAGGACATCTAGATTAGAGGGGTTCAAGTTTAGTACATTTTGTCTAAACCCAGTCTTAGGATAATTTTTAATATTTATAATAAAATGAAAATTTTTAAAAATTAAGGCAATGTCTCCGATGTTAAAATACTGCGTAGAATATGTCCTAGAATATGAGAGGGGTTCATGGATTCTTTTGATAACAAAATATCTTTTTTTAAAAAAATAAAAATTAGGATTTTCCAAAAATTTTGAAAAAAATAAAACTTTTTGTATTCTTTTGACCTCCCAGTAGGGTACAAGAAGCATTTTGACTTTTAAAACTTTTTGTATTCCATCGACTTTCTAGCAGGGTACAAAAAAGAATGATAAAATCCTTCGTGTTCTTCTCGTTTTCCAAAATGGTGCTGAAGAAATTTTGATTTTTAAAAATATTAAAAATATGTTTTTCTTATTTGGAATAATAAATTCGTTTCATAAAATTTTATTTTTGATATATGGGAATTAAAATTAAATATCAAATATTAAAAGAAATAAAAATTTATGTTAGCACATGATTAATAGGTACTGATCGCTGGGCATCACAATAAGGTCGATTCTTGCTTGTGATTGTAACCGACTGTTGGACCCTTTCATGCAATCTCTGGTATGAGCACAGATCATGGAGTTTGTTTTTATAGGTTTCTTAATCCTTAAAATATAAACTTCGACAGGTGACCAATCTCACCTGGCCAAACTAAGATTGGTGGTGACTCTAAAATAAATCATTTCGTATCGACTATTTAAAGTAAAGTCGAGTGAGCAATTTATCTAAAAAAAATACATCCCCAAACATGAAAAATAAAAAATAATGTTAATAATGATATGGCCCTTAAATAAAAGAAAATAATGATAAATGTATATATAGGAACAAGGAGTGCATATACTATTTTAAGTTGCGTTGGTCAGGATTCGTATTCAGGCGATGTTGTGATAGCCTGGCGATTCCATTGGGGAGAAGTTAGGGAGTCAGGCCTAAAATTAATCACATGTTAAATAATTTTGTTTTAGTTGGTATTTAACTATAATTCTTGGTATTTTAAAAAAATATATATTTTTTATTTATATGCAAATTTTGGTATATATTATTCATATTTGTCACTAACCTTTTTGTTTCCTTTGCAGCGTTATTTTTATGGGGCAGTTAGGATAAGGGTTTTTATTATTTTTGAAAGTTGAGTCATAAAAGGTAAGTTTTCTCGTGCACAGGCTGTGCATATTCTGATGCATTAAATTCTTTTTCAGGTATATAGAGGAGGCATAAGTACCTAATATTTTAAGAAGGGGTAAAGTAGCTCTGCTTTCTGAGGTGTTAGCCTCTGTTTAGGCCCGTAAAAAGCCTACTAAGTGTAAATTCCTAAGCCTCCCAAGGTGTTAGCCTTGTTATGGGCATGGAAGATAATCCCACTTAAATTGAATCCTTTTTGACATAAGCCCACGATGGGTAAGGATTAGGGTGCCTCTTCAAATCTTTTCGGACTCAGGGAGCAAATTGAAAACCTATTTAAATGTCAAACCTAAACATCATGTAATGAACCATAAGGGTTTCACCATGTTAGAGCTATACCCAGTTCTAAAGGGTACCAAATTAGGTACACATGAGGGAACGCCTCTAACCTTTTATTCTTGTAATTTAATTTTCTTAATATTAATAAGTGTAGTGTTCTTATGATACATTTTACTTTTATTCATTTCTCGCATTAATTTGTTATATTATGAAGGGCTTTTTTCTTAATTTTTTGGCATGACATCCATATCTCATGGAAACTTGAAAATTCATTCATGCATTTTTACATTTGCAATGTTTACATTTTTATATGCTTATGCATTTGCAATTTCTATAATATACAAAAATTCTTCCATTTATTCTGTTTCCAAGGAATTATGGATAATTAGATGGAAGTAAGAATTAGCACATTAGAATCTATTAAAGAAGTATTCGGAAATGAAATCTGAGTGGTGAAGGATCAGCTCGATAGAATGATAAACAAAGTCAAGAAATTGGAAAGAATAGTCAAAGAAATAGACAATGAGATCTGAGCCATAAAAGAACAAGTATTTAAACTAAAATTTCAAGACTTAAAGGTTAGATCAAGTGTCTTGTTAGACACGAATGAAGAAAAAAATGCCTAACTCTTGATCTACCTAGATCAGCTTGCCTTCCAATCCTTTTGATTTTTCTAGTGCTATTCCATCATCCTCTGAAGTTCACCGTGAGAAAAGGCTATAGGGAAGTGAATCGATTCTTTCCCATTTACTTATAAAGTTCTTTATTTTGCTTCAGGATCATCTCATGGTTCCTATATAAAGCCTCCCCCTGGACCTTCTAATCCCAAATGTTATGATATTAATGCATGTTGTGAATTCCATGTGGGATTATATGGGCATTCTATAGAAGAATGTGATGAGTTCAAAGGAAAGGTTCAAGATCTACTCAAAACTAGTCTATTTCAAATTAAACTAAAGACAAAAGAGGTTAAATTCCCATCACATTATGGGAAGTACTAGAATGCCAAAGAGCAATGAAGTAGTTAAGGAAGCAACTTTTTGAGCTATTTACTTAGTTTTGTAAATATAGGGTTTAAAAAATGATGATTAGGATTTAGGAAAATCTCTTACAAGTACTAACATAGTTAGGAAAATGAAGTACTTGCAAAAGCAATCTTTTTTAGTTGCCTTTGAATCTTGCCAATATGGTTTTGCATAATGGATAAATCGAAAATATCTATTCATGAAATAATGGTATTGAGTTATGATTTGAATTCTTCAATAATTTCCATGTTTGATATTTAATTAATTGTTTAGCCTTCAATTCATACCATTAAATATTGTTTTATAGATTTATTCATTCCTACATTGGTTCCTTTATTCATTTATCAGTTCATACGTAAATTTTCCATTCAATAATAATCATATAAAGATAATAATAAAATCCATGTCCATTCTCACAAACTAATTTAAGTTATTTTTTTCATTCAAGATGAAATAATATGGAATTACAAGATATAGAAAGGAAACATTACTCGATGAGATAAGTGGAAACAAGTCAGAACAATGAAGAGAGATGCGAGCCTCGAATACTCCAAACCACAAGTAATTAAAAGGAGAAAAAAAAAGCGAAGGAGGAAAAGTCTCCATAAGAGCAATGCCTTGACCAAAAAAGTTTACAAATAAGCTGATATAATACCGATACTTCCGGCAAGGATTCGAGGAACTATAGGATGAAAGATAATTATCTCGAAGTACTTAATCTTTTGGGGAGCCAGTCCTATAATACATATTCATGATGATCATAGGGCAACAGATAGCATATGTTGGAAGAGAGAGTGAGTCCATCAATAAATGCCAATGAGTCACAGTCGATGGAAGCTAGGACCATAGAAAAGTTGAGAAAATAAGAAAATCTATTCAACTACATCCTCAACCCCAGTCTTTTATCACTCAATAGTCTTAGCAAGATCTTCTTTGTATCCTATGACCTTTTAAGTGGATTGTTGCTATCAGAGTTATGAAAGGCAAAGAGACCCGAAAAAAAGTTTAGACGCTTCTCAAAAGCAGAAAAGAAAAAGAATGAAGGTGTTACTGCTTCACCCCTTTCCTACATCAAACTTTTTCCTTTGTTCATTCAGAATTTGATTATCTTCGCCACTCTAATAAAGCTCAT
>JBBYHK010108770.1:2030-40365 GCA_038382065.1 Adansonia grandidieri | reverse complement strand
GATTATTTGCATTCATGTTTTCAAAATGTTTCCAAATAAAATTAAAGGTAATGTTTCGCATGGGTATCTCTCCAGTGCCCTAAGTGGAACATTCCATTTTCAAAGTAAAATCCAGAGGTCATTTTTATTGAAAATCTCTATATTCCCCATTTCTCCGACGTGTATATGATATTAAATCTTTTTCATCAAAACCTGGATCATTTCTATAAGATTCATGCATTCGAAAAGGTTTATATCGAAATAGTGATAAGTTAAGATCGAAAGAATCAAAATCAAGATAAAACATAGCTAGTAAGGTACCGATTTCGAGCATCGTAAAGAGGTTCATACCTTATCGCGCGTAACCATCTCCCGAACCCAAACGGTGAATCTTTGCATTACGTAAACCACGGGATCGATGTTTTTGAGTTTTGTAACTCAGAACGTAGGTTTCAATAGGCATCCGATCATGCTTAGCCCGAAATGATCGGTGGTGACTCCAAGCATTGACCATTTCATGATGGTCATCCAAGACCAATAAGATGAGCGATTCATCTTATGGTCCATTTCACTGTACAACAAGTCGAGAATCTGTACATTTTCGTTCTCATCACATCGCTAAAGAAAAGTCTCGGTCAAGAAGACATTTCCAAGCAGGAAAATATTTTAAGTCGTACGCGCTCATAGAGCCGCGAGGATCCACCCTGGGGTACGTTGCGACAGTGAATCTCCGTTAAGATATTTGCTTGTCTTTTACAAACTGATTTAAAATAAAATATCCCCAAGTTAAGTTCATGTTACCTTCAATAGATGAAGAGTGGCATGGGCTTACTGCTTTCATCAAATTGGTCTCCTAATCTTAGGGGTGAATCAACATTTCAGCTCTGGATTTCATAGTGAAATACGTTTATTTTTTCCAAAAAGGAAATCCTTTTAGTATTAAACCTTGATCTTGAGTCTCATGTTCATTTTGGTGACATAGTCAATGGGTTGTTCCATCATCTCAAACTACTTCGAGATTATGGAATGAACTTGTGAAGCCCGGGTTACTTTTTGTCGCAGACAATCGGACATCCTAGGCCTGAGTCTATCTTCAAAAATTCAAAATATCGAGTAATCCCCTTATTTTTGCTCTGGCAACACCATAGTCCAAACTTGAAAAATTATTTTCGTGTCACAAAATATTCCCTCTAATTTTATAATATTTTTCCTTTAAAGGGCATCAAATTGCCTTTCTAACGGTGTCTTATTTGCCCTCGATTCATCCTAAACAACCGAGTTATGATTTTTTGAACCTTTGCTGTCCAAAACCCCTTAAACCAACTGCAACATTCTGTTTGGGCCATTCTAGCCCATCAGATGATTTTTATGAAATATCTAGATATTTTTCCCAAAACATTCACAAAATTCCTTTTCAAAAAGGTATTATCAATGATCTAATGATCCCAGATGAGCTTAGAATGATTTATCAAAATCCATCTTGCCCTTTTAATTGCACATGCTGCCAGAGCTGAGACAAATCTAATTTCAAAAATTAATTCTGCCTAGAAAATGATTTTATGGAATTTTTGAAATATTTTTATATTAAACCTTATCGAGTTACCTCTCCAATGGTACCTCATTTACCCTCAGAAATCTTTGGATGCACCCGAACAAAATCCAAAAACAGAGACGACACAATGTTGTCCCCTGTTTTCAACCTAATTTTTGAATCCCCTTTTATCAAGACGTTCGGATGTCTCGAAAATGTGCCTGATTGATTCCCACACAACATCAGCCCCCTTTGACTCGGATGAAGATTAAAATCCAAAAATAAAATTTCGCATTAAAATTTTTGCTAGTGGATATACTCCAACTCCACTACTCAAAAAGGATACCCCAGCCTTGTTTTTTTAATTAAAGTTTAAAATTTCTCCTTGTTCCTAAATGTTTTCCTAACTTTGGGTATACCTTAACCCCACTACTCCAAGGGGATACTCCAACCTCGTTTTCTTAAAAAAAAGTTAAAAAATTTTTATTCCTAACTATTTTCATAACTTTATTTTACGAGATACTCCAACCCAATTTCTCTGAGGGGATACTCCAACCTCGCTTTTACCTTAAAAACTTAAAATTTTCTCTCTTTCGGATGCCTCAAACTGTTTTGATAAAAATTGTCTTTGTTATTCAAATTACCACTGAATCCAGACTGGTCTTTAAAATTGTCATCCGAGTTATTCTTCAAGAATTGAAAGGCAATTATGAGATACATTTTGATCACCCCTTTTTTTATGTTCTTTTGTTTGTGATTGCTTGTTTATGATGTTATTATATTTCTTATTTTTTGCCTCACTAACTTGTTTCCTTTTGTAGTGTTGTTATGCATTCATATTTAAAATTCATTTTCTAATGAAATTTTTGAGGCGATGTTTCATGTTGGTATCTCTCTAGTGCCTAATATGAAACATCCAATTTTTAAAATCCAATCCGAACATCATTTTCATAAAAAATCCCTATGTTCCTCACATTTTCGAGGTGCACAAGTGATCTAATTTTTCTTAATAAAAAAAACCCAGATTTACATTTTCGAAAACTTCATGCATTAAAGAGGATAATATCTAAATAGAGACCAAATGGAACCGATTTAACCCAGGCCAAAGTGAGATATAGTTGGTAGGCATCGATTTCAGGCATTATGGGGATGCTACTCCGTCCCTGCACGTAACCAATTCCTGAGCCCAACCAACGAATCTTTGGACTTCGTAGACCTTGAAATTAGTGTTTCGAGTCTCGTAACTCATGATATTATTTTCAATTGGTGTCCAATCTTGCCCAACCTAAAATGATCGGTGGCGACTCCAAGTTTATGGCCACTTTGTGGTGGCCATCCAAGTCCAGTTGGATAAGCGACTCATCCGACGGTCCCTACCACTTCACATTATCATGCCTAATCCAAATCCCATCAAGGGATAGCTTAAAGGCTCAAACACAACCAACCATCATTTATTTTTAAGTCAAGCATGCTATGCCCTTCAGATCGTCTGAAGTTTTAAAGGCCGAGCACGTGGCAATAGCTCGGTGCTTCACTGGGGACTATAGAGAATTGGCCTATAACTAGCTATTTTCCACTCGGTTCTTAGTTTTTCAGTCTTCATGATTATTTAGATATAATTCTCTCTTATTTTTGCCTAATAATCTTTATTGTTTATGTTTTTGTGATTGTTAGGGATTATTCACACCCAAATAAATATTGATTCGAATAAATATGGTAATATGGAAGTGAAACAAAAAGGTTTGACTGTTTCCCCAACACACACTATGCACTTGCATTTACAGTAGATTCCCACCATACACCATGGTGTGGTTAGTATCCTAATTATTAGAAGGAAGTGAGCCATCCGCCTTCATGAGTAACCTGTCGCATAGGCATGGCAAGACCTTCGAAGATGTAAACTGCCTATATCTTTCGTGAGTACCCCTCTGCACTTGCACAGGGAAATACATCCACCGGATCAAACCCGTTCCACCAAACCAATGATAGGCCTAGGATTATGGTTCCTCAGTTGATCTTATCGAACAGAGGAACGATTCGGATATCGAAATAGGCATCAACTTAAACCCATGTAGTGAACCCTACGTGCTAAACCATGTCAAGCCATACCAAATGCCGCTAGAATAACCTGAAGATTAGGGTCACTCAGGGAAACATATCTTACCTTTACTCATATATACCATTGGGTACGCGGGCGATGATGAGTTAATGTTGTCACCCGCATTTGTCTTTTTATTTTCATGATCATTCCTTTAGGATATGCCATTATGTTCAATGGAAAATCATCTTTTATAAGTGGGTTAGTACAACTAAATGCCTACTTGCAATGCCATCTTGAAATAGTCATATCTGACTGAAACGAGCTATCATGCTACCCGAACAATAGCTTAGCACAAATAGTGATAAACAAACGTCATCATTTAAATGGTCAGTCTTAGTCATTGTGGGGTATTTTGTTGCTTTTTGAAAAGGTAATTTTAATGTGGACATGCCGGTATCTGTCCGTTTAATGCCTCAACCTTTATATTCATCATGTCTGCCCTAGGCATCATACCACCTATTTTTAAGGCAAATTTTGTGATACACTTTTGTTGCTATTCGTTCAGTTCTCTATCTTTTACCTATTATTTCGTATTAGATACTAACTCATTCTTTTTTGCTTTTCGTTTTCACCATGAATCATTTAATCGTAATTACTATCATCATAGGACAATTGGCTCTAATGGATCAGTGTTCACTAGGGGGCTTTTTTCATGGAGCAATAGTTCACTTCAGAGTTAAAACACTTTGAAGAAGTTCGAGCATGGTCAGAGCACCGAGGGCGTGAAAATAGGGATGTTTTAAAACTGGGAATGCCTCAGTAGTGCATGAAAGGATCAAGATAGGATACTATCAAAGTGATTGGCAAGATTTGAGGATCATATGGACTAATTGGGATCGTACTGAAAGGGAATCATTCACTAAGAGATATAGAGATATCACTATTCTACTTCAAGTTTGTTTGGATGCCAGTTTGTTACAAGTGGCCTTTCAATTTTGGAATCCAGTATACCGGTGTTTCACTTTCAATCATGAAGACTTAGTCCCTACGGTTAATGAATACACTGTGTTACTCAACATTGAAAGGGCAAAGGTTGACAAGATATACTGCAAAGTGTTGAATCTTCCAACCTTTAAGAAAAGATTGGCTTAAATCCTTAGGGCAATGGAATCTTAGATTGAGAGTCATATCAAAACAAAGGTGAACAATGAATGTATGTCATCGGTCGGTTTGAGAGAAGCAATGGCGAGTACCATTGATATTCAAAAAATCCAAGATATCTACGCTCTGGCAATATATGGTTGGTTATATTCCCAAGACATTAGACTATGTTAAAGCTACGGTAGCAGATGTCTTTTCTCACTTGTGCTGCAAATTAATCTTGTACCAACCATCTTTGCCGAAACTATTCGAGCTCTTAATTTTTGTAAAAAAATAGGAATGGGTTGTTTCATCATATGTGCATCGCTCTTTCACATTTGGCTCATTAGTCACTTTAACCCAAAAGAAAGTAGGATGCCGCACTACTTCTTATGCAGCTTTAGCCCTATCTCTAAGGTACTAGAGAAGGAATAGCTTCAAGAGAAATCTGAAAAGCAATAGGTCAAAAATTTAGAAACCTCAAGGGGGAGGAGATAACATGGAAGGCTTCTTGGTTTTTCCCAAAAATTGTCATATACCGATGCGAAGATTATAGCTGTGTATCGTTCATGGGATTATAAGGATGTATTACCTATTCCCCTCTTTTAGTTCTTTGACAATTCCAGTGTCGTTAATTCATCCCCTTCATCCAAGACTTAGACTTATGGGCTTTCGATTATGGTGAGCCTAACTACAAGTCGAAAGTCCAACTAGCCTTTCAAGCATGAAAATGAACCTATTGCATGGAGAGATATTGGAGAAGGAGTACTATAACCCCAAGAGGATTTGTCATATTAATGACATCGTGCCCATGTCTGATATTTGGACATCACAAGTGCCAGTCGATGAATTTCCCTTTAAGGTTAAATTGCTCAAGTGGGAGTTTGAACAAGAGAAGGCGACCTTTGCCAAGGAGATCACTCAATTAAAAGAGGAAAATAGTCAATTGAAAATGGATCTCTACCGCAGGGATGGCAAGATAAGCAGGGCTATCAAGAAGAAAAACCACCTCAAGAAGGATCTTGAGAGCTTGAAAAGAGACTATGTGGCCCTTAACAAAATAAGCAAGTCCCTTGAGAGCTTGAAAATAGACTATGTGGCCCTTAACAAAATAAACAAGTCCCAAACGCTTGGAAAGTCATCGGTCGAGTGGAAGACAAAAATTACTACTCTCGAGAGGAAACTACACTAATGGAGAGAAACTACTAAGGCCAATAAGGAGAAGCTTGTTAGAGCCCAGGCTCTTGCACCAACTTATCGAAGGATGAATGAATGGTTAGAGGCTCGAGTCTGGGATTTGAGAGCAAACCAAGTCAAAAATAGAGTTTTGACACTCAAAATCCAAGACTTAGAGCATTCTCTTTAAGCATGCCAAGACCAAGTCGATGCACTAGTGAGAGCCTCTAAACAGTAGGAGCAAGAATGGCTTCAAGTGGTTGATCACGCAGGCCAAAATCATCAAGACTATCATCACCATCTCACAAAGCAAATCTAGGCAGCTCAGTTGGAGGTCGAGAACGTGATGGATGTAGCCCGATCCTTGACACTTGATATGTTGCCTATCGGAGCCCACGAGTGAGAGTTATTGTATTTCTTGGACCATGCAATCAAGCAATGTAACTATGTTAGGCATTTTTAGATGTGATCACATGTAATTAAGACATTTTGTTGCTTTAATGAAAGATACTATTAGTGGAGCTGTCCCTTTACCCAATTGTTCTTTTTGCATTTGCATAATTAACCTCATCCTTTTATGGTTTTTATTCATTCATCCTCATTGCATCAAACATATGCATGAGCATACCATAAAGGCCAAATCCAAAAATAATTTAGAGTGAAGGTGACCTAAAACACAGAATCTATAATTCACCATCAGTACAAAACTTGCAATCATTGAAAAGTGATAGAAAATGATCACCATGCCCGCATCGAGGACTCGAACTCATGTACAGAGAGTCCTAAGAGCAAGCACTCCATAAGAATGAGCTTCAAGCATAAATCGCTGAGCTAACTAAGTTGCTGTCAAAAGCATTGAAGGAAAAAGGGCAAACAAGTACGGCCGAGATAGGGAAAGAATCGTCCCACCCTAAAAGCAATTTCAATGGCGGTACTAAGGCTAGCAATGCTTAAGAAGGGGCACTACATCGGCAGCACCCTTCGTCAATGAACATCCCACCATCTCAGCCATTTATTTATATCAATCCTGCAATAGCGTCCACTTAATTCAAGCATTTCAAGGCACAGGCCCTTCACCGTTAAGGCCTAAAGTCGTGAACCTCGATGAGCACATGGAGTAAGAAAAGGCAAAGAGGCCCTTGAAAAATGATGAAGACTACTGACCTTAGAGAAACAACTTCTAGCAATGGAAGAAAGCAACAAATTTGGAATCATAGACATAGAGTCATTGGGTTAGTTTCTAGCCTCATCATCTCGCCTAAGGTTAAAGTACCTGATTTTGAAAAATACAATGGAACATTGACCTTATTGCCCATCTTCGCATGTACTATTGTAAAATGGCAAGATACAAAGAGAACGAAAAGCTATTGGTCTATTGGTTCTAAGAGAGCTTGATTGGGGCAACCCTCCGATGGTACATAGGACTTGATCTTACGAGAATTTAAACATGGGCAGACTTGACATGTGCATTCCTTGAACAGTATAAGCATGTGTCTGATTGGGTTCCAGATTGTCTTTCTCTCATGAACATGGAGAAGCAATCTTCTAAAAGTTTTAGACAGTATGCTCAAAGATGGAGGGAAGAGGCAGCCCAAGTTCACCCTCCTGTATCTAAAAAAGAAATGACAGTTATGTTTGTTGGCACCTGACCAGCTCCTTACTATGAAAGCTAGTAGGAAGCGCCATGAAAATTTTGCCGATATGGTCATATCAGGTGAAATGATTGAGAACGCCATCAAGAGCGATAGGATATCTGTGGGAGAAGCATCTGGATCAGCCAAAAAGACAGCAAACAAAGGTAAGGAAAGGGAAGTGAATGCTGTAGGCGAGAACCGTGCTAGGTTTAATCAAAGTCTACAACCAGCACAGCCTATATACTTCCCAAACATGTTGAATGCATGTCTTACCCCTTACTCATCAACACCACAACAAGTCCACGCTACTAGGTTTGCTCCTACAATGAGCTTTGCAGCAAATCCCATGCAAAGTGTGGCCCAAAATGCATAGCCCTGCAATATGCACAATGCAAGAGCTCCGAAGAGCCAACAAGCATCCAGAGAAATGAAGCATTTTGAGCCACTCCCTTACTCATATAAAGAGATCTACTCTCACTTATTGGCAGGCAAACTAGTGGCTCTAGTATTCATGAACCAAGATCACCATCGGACCCCAAATGGTATGATGAGAATGCTTATTGTGAATACCACATGGGAGTGCAAGGCCACTCCATTGAGAATTGCATTTCTTTCAAAAGAAAGATGCTGGGTTTATTAGAAAAAAGAGTGATCAAGATTGAGCAAGGTCTTGGACCCAATGTAGAGGCCAACCCACTCCCTAATCACACTGAACCAAGAGTGAATGCGATAATCGATGGAAAAGGCTATCAAATTAAAAGAAGCGTGGTAGAAGTTAAAACCCCGATGAGTAAGGTTTGGCAGGCTTTCATGAAAATTGAAATAGTAACAGATAACAAAAGTCAAAGAAGAAATGCCATTGAACATCTTGCTGCTACTATGGTCAAGAGCACGACTTACAACATTGTCCATCATTCTTGAAGATGGTCCAAAGGATGATGGATTAGTCCAAAATCAAGTTCTATGAGGAGTGCGATGGATATGACAATCCATCTATCAATGCTTCTGATGAGGAGAGACCCACCGATGGTCAGATCTCTAGTTGTCTATCTCTTATGGGCATGATGAAAAGAGATAATGAAAGTTTTAGGAAGTACGCTGCAAGATAGATGCAGGAGGCTACCTAGATTCATCCCTTACTGATAGAAAAAAAGATGATGGTTAAATTATTGGCACGTTGGAAGCCTCTTATTATGAAAGGGTAGCAAAAAGCTTCTCAAAGAACTTCGCGAATGTGGTCATACTCTGTGGGAGGGTTGATAAGGCCATGAAAAAGGAATTGAGAAGAAAAGGTATCTATAAAGACAAAATGAAAGGAAAAATTGAGGCTAGTAAGCAATCAAAATCCAACACTGAAGTCAGTTCATCTCAAACTCATGCTGAGTTAGTCTTAAAGGAAATAATCATTGAAGGAAACTGCATAATTGTGGAAAACATAGAAGAAGTTCAAACGCCAATGAATTTGATTTGGTAAATCTTGGTGCAAGATAAGTTACTTAATGCAACCGAGAAGACAGAGAGAAGGATTGATAACTTCTGTGACTTCCATACTGTTTATGGCCATACTCTTTAAACATGCAAAGAGTTTCACACAATGGTTCAAAGAATGATGAATGAGGGTAGCATCAAATTCTATGATGAAAAGCAAGAAGTCTACAAATGCAACACCATCTGTCAATGCACTAGAAGAAGAAGAGGGCAATCTCCCTTAGAGATTGAAGGCTATTGATTTTGTATGACAATCGACAAAGAGTTAAAGTTGACCCCGTTCAGCCTCCACCAAAGATGATCATTCAACTTCCATCTCCCTTCCCGTATAAAGATGATAAGGTAGTTCCTTGGAACTATGAAAGCAAAACCTTAATCATCGGCGAATCTAGCCAGCAAGTAGTAAGTGTTAACCTTTTAGGGGTAAGCCACCTAACTTGGAGCAGCCGATGTTATACCCTAATAGCATAAAAAAATAGCACTCAATAAGAGAATGCCAATCTCATTTCTCAATCACTGAAGTCTACAACCAAGAACTCAGATTTGATAGCTGTCAAGGATCCAATGAGCGAGAAAAAAACTATGAAATTCCTTAAATTCATCAAGCACAATGAATACAGCATTGTTAATCAGTTGAACAAGCAACCCACCAAGCTATCTATGTTGTCACTGCTGTTAAATTCAGAAGCTCACAGGAATGCCTCTTCAAGGTTCTGAATCAGGCCTATGTCCCTCTCAACATCTTTATAGGTTAGTTGGATTGCCTAGTGAACAACATCATCGCTAACAATTACATATCTTCCAACGATGAAGAAATCTCACACGAAGGAAGAGGAAATTACAAGGCCTTCCATGTCACCACATATTGTCAAGGCACCATGTTACCTAAAGTGCTCATTGATAATAGGTCAGCTTTGAATGTAATGCCTATGTCTTGCTTGAACAAACTCCCTGTGGACGCAACTCATATCCTAAATAGTCATATGATCATGCGAGCGTTTGATGGAACTTACCGAAATGTTGTCGGAAACATCACTATTCCACTCCAAATCAACTCATGTACTTACGAAGTTGACTTCCACATGATGGACATTGCTCTATCATATAACTGCTTGTTGGGAAGGCTGTCGATTCATTCTGTTGGAGCTGAGCCATCATCTTTGCACCAAAAGCTGAAATTCCTTATTGAGAATAAAGTTAGTATTGGAGGAGAGGAAGATATCATTGCTGCTACCTCAACTGATGTCCGATATGTCAAACTTGACATAGATAGCCTAGAATCCTCTTTCCAGGCCTTTGAGTTTGTCAACGTAACTTATATCAAAGAAGTATTGCCAATAGTGCAGCCTCACCTATTAGAGAATACTCATATGGGTTTGAAGTTGACTGTCGGTAAGGGTGCCCAAGCTGAAAAGGGACTCAGGAAATGCCTTGAAGGAAATTGCTAAAGCCTTAAAAGTGGTTAACCAAATCAATAAAAGAGGGTTAGGATTCAAGCCCAGTGCACAGCAGAAAAGAAAACAAGCTCAGAAGAACCGTGAAAGAAGAATGGTTCATCCTCCAATGATATTCCCACCACTTTGGGAAAGTTTTTGCCTAAGGGGACATGTAAATACTAGCTCTGCTAGTGCTATGCTCATATTGAACAAAGTATTCGAGGATATTTCCATCAATATGATTGGCGAGCCAAAGATGTCAACTATAAATCCAAAAACTGGCTTGTGCCCCCCAGGTTTGTTCTAAGTGTTTGGACTGAGATCGAGATTCCTATACTGTTCAAGTCTATTTGAAAGTAATGTTATGAACTAAACCTACATGCTCTTGCCCAAAGGCATTGTAGGATCCTTTGTATGGGCAGCTTTTATTAAGTATTATCATTGAAAATGACTAAGCATTTTGCATTCATTCTTTGTGTTCATAATTTTTGTCAACCTTAGACTTTTTTCTTCCACTTATATTGTTCTTTTCCATATTTTTAGGTACCCCAATGAAGATGACATCAATGTTCATACTGAAACCTTAGGAATTGATTTTGAGCAACCGGTCGGTCTCGATAAGGTTGAATTTGAAAAGGACCTTAAAGAGAACCCCATGCCTGTAAACCTATTAAGACTTGTTAAATAGGAAGAAAAACAAATATTACCTCATGAAGAATCCACTGAAACCATAAACCTTGGAACAAAAGAAGACCCAAAAGAAGTCAAAATTAGAACCTCTATAAAGCCATCAACTCGAGCTGAACTAATAAGTCTCCTTTAGGAATATCGAAACGTGTTTGCTTAGTCCTATCAAGACATGCCTGGAATAGATACCTACATTTTAATTCATAAACTTCCCCTTAAAGTTGAATGCAAACCAATCCAGTAAAAGTTAAGGAGAATGAAACCGGAAATGCTCCTTAAGATCAAGAAAGAAGTCAAAAAGCAATTTGAAGTAGGATTTCTCGAGGTAGACAAATATCTTGAATGGGTAGCCAGCATAGTCCCAGTTTTTAGGAAAGACAGTAAAGTGTGAATGTGCATGGACTATAGGGACCTGAATCGAGCCAGCCTCAAGGATAATTTTTCTCTGCCGCACATTGATACCTTAGTAGACAACACTGCAAAAAATGCACTATTTTCTTTCATGGATGGGTTTTCGAGCTATAATCAAATCCAGATGGCAGATGAAGACATGGAAAAAACCACTTCCTGGACCATGTAGAGGACTTTCTACTATAAAGTGATGCCTTTCAGGTTAAAGAATGTCAGGGCAACTTACCAAAGGGCTATGGTAACATTGTTCCATGACCTTATGCAAAAGAAATAGAGGTCTACATGGATGACATGATCGCCAAATCACTAAAAGAGCGTGAACATATTGCCAATCTATGAAAACTCTTAAAAAGGTTGCATTAATACCAGCTCAAGCTAAATCCTACCAAATGCACATTTGCCGTCACCTCTAGTAAATTATTGGGGTTCATTGTGACTTGTCTAGGATTGATGGATACAAAAAAATTTACATAGCTTGGTTCATACCTCGTTGACCGATAAATGTGATCCGATCTTTAGGCTGCTAAAAAAATAAAATCCTGCAAAATGGAATTAAGAGTCCTAAGAAGCTTTCGATAAGGTCAAACATTACCTTTCGAATCCTCTAGTACTTATGCCATTAGTGCTCAAACGACCACTAATTTTATATCTATCAATCCTAGACAAGTCGATGAGCTATGTATTAGGACAACATGATGAATTAGGAAAAAAAGAACAGGCTGTTTATTACTTGAGTTTACAGAATATGAAAATAATTATTCATTTGTAGAGAAGATATGTTGCGCTTTTGCTTGGATGACCCAAAGGTTAAGGCAATACATGCTATACCACAATATATGGTTAATTGCCAAGCTTGATCCCATCAAGTATTTGTGCGAAGCTCTTGCCTTGTTTGGGAGATTAGCCAGATAGCAAGTTATGCTTTTTGAGTACGACATCGTGTATGTGAACCAGAAAGCCATTAAAGGCAGTGCAATAGTAGACTTTTTGGTGACTCGAGCAACAAATGACCATTAGCCTTTAAACTTTAAGTTCCTCGATGAAGACTTGATGTGCATATCTGAGCAAAGAACATTGTTAAGTGTGGGTCATCATGGAGGATACTATGGTGGAGCTTCAAACGCACTAGGGCATGGAATTAGGGTAATTCTCATCTCACCTAAGGGAAACCATTACCTTTTCACATCCAAATTAAACTTTAATTACACCAACAACATAGCTAAATATAAGGCTTGCATCATGGGACTCCAGGCAGCCATTGAAAGGGGCATTCAAATATTGCAAGTGTTTGGAGATTTAGCCCTCATGATTTACCAACTGAAGGGAGAATGGAAAACACGTGATGCTAAACTGATCCACTATGGGAATCTGATATTAAAGCTCAAGAAAGAGTTTGATGATATTAGCTTTCAACATCTACTTTGAGAAAAGAACTAAATTGCTGATGCCTTGGCCACTTTATCTTTCATGTTTAAAGTTAATCAAGAATCGAACATTGCTCATATCCAAATGAGTATCTTTTTAACCCTGGAACATTGCCAGAATGTTGAAAAAAAGAAAGACGGTTTGCCATGGTATCATGACATCTTTCAGTACAGTAAGAATCAAAGGTACCCAGAAGGTGCCACCGAACTAATAAGAGAACTATCAGATGATTAATTATGAACTTCATTTTAGATGGTGAGATTTTGTACAAGAAAGGCTAGGATCGATGTTACTTCAATGCGTGGGTGCCTCCGAAGCCAAAAGAATACTTAAAGAAGTCCACGAAGGGATTTCTGATATGCATGCTAATGGGCACCGAATGGCAAGACAAGTCATGCGATCAGGTTGTTATTGGTTAACTCTAAAAAAGGATTGCATTGACTATGCTTGAAAGTGTCACAAATGCCAAATCTACATTGAAAAGATCCATGTCCCACTGACTCCTCTACATGTTATGACAATTCCATGCCCCTTTTCTCTCTGGGGTATGGGCATGATTAGACTGATTAACCTTAAGGCTTTTAATGGGCATCGCCTCATTTTTGTTGCAATCGATTACTTCACCAAATGCTAGAAGAAGCTTCTTATGCCAATGTCACCAGATCTGTTGTATGCAAATTTGTGAAATGGGACATCATCTGTAGAATGGTTTTCCTGAACAGATCATCAATGATAATGCACGCAACTTGAAAAATAAGATAATGCAAGCAGCCTACTCTCAGTTCAAGATTCAGCATCAAAACTCTATCCCATACCATCCGAAGATGAATGGAACAGTTAAAGCAACCAATAAGAATAACAAAAAGATAGTTGAAAAGATGGATGAAATGTAATTGGCATGAAAAGTTGCCTTTTGCTTTACATGCCTATCGCACAGCAGTACAAACTTCCATAGGTGCCACCCCATTCTCTTTGTTCTACAGCATGGAGGCTATCTTGCCAATTAAATTTGAAATCCTTTTACTTAGAGTCCTGATGGAATCATAACTTGAAGAGGCTAAATGGGTTAAAAACTAATACAAACAGCTCAATCTCATTGAAAAAAAAGAATCAAAGCCATTTGCCATAGGCAGATGTATTCAAAATGTATGATGAAAGCCCATAACAAAAAGGTCCATCCTCATCAGTTTTGAAAAGGTGACCCTGTGCTCAAACAAATTCTCTCGATCCATAAAGATACTCGCAAAAAATGGACCCCAAATTGAGAAGGGCCATACGTGGTGACATGCATATTCTCTAGAGGAGCTTTAAATCTTAACCGAGATAGATAGCAGCAACTTGCTCAACCCCATGAATTCTAATTCTGTTAAGAAGTACTATGCTTGAAAGGACTTTAGGATGAAAATCGAAAAGGGCATCTTATTAGTCCCTCACCTACCACTCATAAAAAAAGAAATCCAAAGTCCAAAAAGAAATTAAACAAAAAATAATAAAAAAGAAAGAAGAAAATAAAGAAAATAAACTTAAGTTGAAAACTTGAGAGGGTGCTTGAAGTGATCAGACCTCCTTATTCAAAACAAGCCAAGCTCAATCTATTGTTAGCCCAAAACCAATCTTCCCCATATTCATAACTCTAACCAAGACGCTAAGTCACAACCTAACCCATCTATTCTCTGTTGACTAACACCACCAAAACATTATCCATACCTGCACTCAAAAAATGGAAGCTACCAAACTTTAAGGCCTCTATCCCACTATGGGGCAATCTAAGGGATCTTCTTATGAGTTGCCAGCACCAAAAGAATCAATAGCTCGAAAGAATTCTCTAAAAGCACTAAGTGGAGAATTCATGCCATCAACATCAAAGCCAATCAATTAGGAAGACTTCTCATATCTCTTTTGTACTTTAAAACCTTCCACAATCTTATAAGTTTTTCATAATTGTACCCTCTTACTTTGAAATAAAAATGTTACTTAATTTCTCGCAAAATCTTTTCGTAGCATTGCATTTCATGTTGCATCATGTTTATCATTTAATTGATAATGCTTGATAAACAAACAAAACTGATAATAGGATTTCCTAGTATTACTTCAAAAGATAGAACTTTGTAGGGACTTTGTTTCATGTTTAAACACCAAGAATGAACTCTTGAGGCCACAATCAGTCTTGCCTTGGGATGCTACATCTGGAGAATATGTTCAAAACCTCTGTAATAAGTGGCCATGGACCTCCTATACCTTCAAAGAGGGGACAATCTAAACATTTAAAGCCTCTGAAAATCTAAAGCAAGATTGACGAACCTTAGGCAAAAGGCCACCTTACCAAAGCTGAAGAAATCCCAAACCAACCATTGGATTAGGCCTTTAAAGTTATCACCTTTGCATCAATTAGGCAGGCATTTGCATCTCCAGGCATTACATAACATTTAAGATCTTACAGGTATTAGTTCTCGTATGCAGAAGTCAAATTTACAAGGAACTTAAGGTACCCATTTTTATTTCGAAAAACCTCAAAAGGCTACAAGTACCTTTAACCTTATATGCTCATTGAAAATCACCCAAAAAGAGCATCTAAACTCATTTCCTTCTAGTCCTCAAAAAGCAGGACATTTATCTAAGCCCACACAAGTTGGTGGCAATTACATACCTTAGTCCTCAAAGATTAGGATGCTTCCCTACCATAAAGCCCACATAAATTGGTGGCAACTACTTACCTAAGTCCTTAAAGAGTAGGACGCCTCCCTACCACAAAGCCCACATAAGCTGGTAGCACTTACCTACCTCAGTCCTCAAAGAGCAGGATGCGTCCCTACCACAAAGCCCACACAAGCTGGTGGCAACTACCTATCTTAGTACTCAAAGAGCAAAACACTTATCAAAGCCCATACAAGCTGGTGGCACCTATTTACCTTAGAGCTGGACGTCTTTCTTCACTTACTTTAAAGGCCAGACAAGCTGGTGGCACTTGTCTACCTTAGTCCATGAAAAGCTATACGTTTTTATTTACCTACCTTAAAGCCCAGACAAGCTGATGGCACCTATTTGAAAAAAAAAACAATGAACAACCTAGTAAGAAGGCCAAACCCTATAAAACTCATCAAAATCTTTATTTTTATAAGTTGTTTAACCCATCTTGACATGATAATAAATAACTATCCATTTTTCAGCAGGCACAAAAATCCATCATCCTATCCAAACAAAATGGTATCTATTTGTCTTTGCCCTGCTCCTAATACTTAGCAACGGCCAAAGTATGGTAGCTGTAAAATCAAAAAAATAGAAATAAAAGCTGGGGGATGACTACAGGTGTCGTGTCATCAGGCACTATTAGACGACATGGCACCAGGCAAAAAGAATTTTTTTGGAAGGCCTAAAATGCCTATAGGCCGTATTAAAGAAAATTTAAAAATAAGCATCAAAGGCCATTTTTCATGGTGTTACTAAGGTCATTCAAATGAATACACAAATTAATTTTCCATTGTTTATGACCAAGTTAAGGTAAATCGGGAAGCCACAAATATTTACAAGTTATATTGGGGCGCAAGTATTGATATGAGACCTTTACGGCATAAAAAAACTTAAATTTTTACATCTAGTACCGATACAAGAGGGTTTGGTATTGATACCCAAGGTATGATATCGATACTTGGCATGTTTGTATCGATACAGACCTTGGCAGTAGCTAAAGTTATCATTTTTGGCAAAATGTATCGATACACAAGCATGAGTATTGATACAAATCCATGGAATATCAATACTGGCCTTTAAGTCTTGAGACTAGAAACTTTTTTTGCTTTTAGTATCGATACATAACTCATTGTATTGATACTTAGGAGTAAAAGGTACTTTGTGTACCCATACAAATGTTTTGTGTCAATACACCAAGGCTTTTTTACCTAGTTTGAGTCATTTTTCAACCTTTGAAAACCCTATTTAAACATGTTTTTGCACCAAGGAACTATCATTAAACATTGCAAACCTCAACTATGGGTTCATTAATGGATTCTAAAAATTTTTGGAGCCCAAACAATTAATGACTTTCATAAGATATATGGGTGTAGGAGGGTATGGCAGGCATATCTCCAGCTGCAAGCTTTCATAGCCTTTCTGCCTTCTTGCATAGCATGGCAGAATGAACAAAAAGAAAGTCAACTAAGCATGGCAGCTTGAGGTGTCCCCTAGTGCAGAGAAAAAAATCAAAAATGCTCTTTGCATTGTCTTCTAAAAGAAGGGGTTGAACCAAAAAAACTACTAGTTATCTCAGAAAAAAAAGAAAAAAAAACTCTCTCACCTATCAAAGAAGCTCTCTAGCAATCCTAGGAAAAGTCCTCATCCATCCCCATAAATCCTCCAGCCACTTCAGCTTCAAAAACTCATAAAAATACTATTCCATTGCCTTTCACCCTCAACCAACCTTCATTCTCGTAGATCACTAAACCACTACCAGAACACCTTTAGAAACTTAACCTTTCACATATTTTATCCTTAAAACACCCCATCAGGAACCACATTACCAGAAAACTCCTTTCTTTCATTCTTTTCTTGCTAAACAATAGCAAAAAAAGGGAAGCGATTGAGCTTAAAGTTACTGTTTTAAAAAATAAGGAAAGTTCAAGATTTTGCTGATATATTTTTTCCCTTATTCCATATATTTTCTATTTGGATCATCCATTTCATTTTAGTAAGCCCTTTATGTTGTCATGACCTTTCTCATACTCTCATGCATCTTTGTTGCCTTGGTTGTGGTAGTCCTAGGATCTTAATGGCCTTCTTAACACCATAATGTTTATGATATATAAACTCACCATACTTCATTTTCATCATCACAAAGCCTCTGTTCATGCATCGTTTGCCATGTTTTTTCCATATTCACATATCCATTTCATATTTAAGTTGTTACCTTGACGTGTCTTAGGTATGTTCAAACATTTTCTTGTGTTTCAAGGAGTCTCATGAAATACAAATCTTGTCTTGACAACTCCAACATCCATCCCCTTGTTCAAACATGTCCATGTCATCTACATGCACCTTATTTGTCATCTTTTTGCATTTTTGTCACACATTTTCATGTGAAAATATCATCTTCACATGTTTGCATGTTTAATCCATGTTTATCTTTGTATGTGCTATATTTTGTTCATGATATCTCCATTAGGATATTTGCTTGTTTCTTACAAACTGATTTAAAAAAAAATCCTAAGTTCAGTTTAGTTACCTTCAATAAATGAAGAGTGGCATTGGCTTAATGCTTTCATCAAATTGGTATCCTAATCTTAGGGCTAAATCAACATTTTAGCTTTGGATTTCATGGTGAAATACGCTGATTTTTCAAAAAAGGAAACCCTTTTAGTATTAAACCTTGATCTTGAGTCTCATGTTCATTTTGGTGACATGGTTAATGAGTTGTTCCATCATCCCAAACTACTTTGGGATTATGGAATGAACTTGTGAAGCCCGTGTTACTTTTTGTCGCGGACATTCAAACTCCTAGGCTTGAGTCTATCTTCGAAAATCCAAAATATCGAGTAATCCCCCTGTTTTTGCTCTAGTAGCAATATATCCAAACTTGAAAATTTATTTTCGAGCCACAAAATATTTCCTTTAATTTTTCTAATATTTTTCCTTTAAAGGGCATCGAATTACCTTTCTAACAGTGCCTAATTTGCCCTTCGATCATCTTAGACGAGGGAGATATGATTTTTCAAACCTTTTCTATCCGAAACCCCTAGGACCAACATGCAATATTCTATTTGGGCCATTTCGGCCCATCTGATGATTTTTCTGACATTTCTAGATATTTTTCCCAAAAAGTTCACAACATGTCCTTTCCGGAAAGGTACTATCCATAACCTAACAATCCCAGATGAGCTTAGAATGATTTATCAAAATCCATCATGGCCTTTTAATTGCACATGCTGCCAGAGCTGGGACTAATCTAACTTTGAAAATTAATTTTTCCTAGAAAATGATTTTTTGGAATTTTTGAAATATTTTTAGATTAAACCTTATCGAGTTACCTTTCCAATGGTACCTCGTTTACCCTCTGAAATCTTTGGATGCACCCAAAAAAAAATCCAAAAACAAAGACGACACGATGTTGGCCCCTATTTTCAACCTAATTTTTGAATCCTCTTTTATCGAGACGTTTGAATGTCTTGAAAATGTGCCCAATTGATTCCCCCTCAACATCAACCCCCCCTTTGACTCGAATCAAGATTAAAATATGAAAATTGGATTTCACATTAAAATTTTCACTAGTGGATATACTCTAACTCCACTGCTCAAAGAGGATACTTCAACCTTGTTTTTTAATCAAAGTTTAAATTTTCTCCTTGTTCCTAAATGTTTTCCTAACTTTGGGGGTACTCCAACTCCACTACTTCGAAGGGATACTCAAGCCCCATTTTTAAAAAGAAAAGATAATAAATTTTATTCCTAACTATTTTTATAACTCTAGTTTACGGGACACTCTAATCCTATTTCTCTGAGGGGATACTCCAACCCCGCTTTTACCTTAAAAACTTAAATTTTTCTCTCTTTTGAATGCCTTAAACTATTTTGATAAAAATCGTCTTTGTTCTTCAAATTACCATTGAATCCAGACTAGTCTTTAAAATTGTCATATGGGTTATTCTTCAATAATCGAAGGCAATTATGAGATACATTTTGATCGCCCTTTTTTTTTATATTCTTTTGTTTGTGATTGCTTGTTTATGATATTATTATATTTCTTATTTTTTGCCTCACAACTTGTTTCCTTTTGTAGTGTTGTTGTGCATTCATATATAAATTCATTTTCTAATGAAACTTACGAGGCGATGTTTCATGTTGGTATCTCTCTACTGCCTAATACGAAACATCTAATTTTTAGAATCCAACCCGAACATCATTTTCATAAAAATTCCTACTTCCTCATACCTCCAAAGCACATATGTGATCTAATTTTTCTTAATAAAAAAACCCTGGATTTACATTTTCCAAAACTTCATGCATTACAGAGGATTATTTCTAAATAGAGACCAAATGGAACCGATTTAACCGAGACCAAAGTGAGATATAGTTAATAGGTATCAATTTTGAGTGTCGTAGGGATGGTAGTCCTTACCTGTATGTAACCAATACCTAAACGTAACCAATGAATCTCTAGACTTCATAGACCTTAAAATCAAGTTTCTGAGTTTTGTAACTTATGATATTATTTTCGATAGGCATTCGATCTTGCCTAGCCTAAAATGATTGGTGGCGGCTCTGAGTTTATGGCCACTTCGTGGTGGCCATCAAGGTCCAGTTGGATGAGCAACTTGTCGACGGTCCCTACCCCTTCATATTATCATGCCTAATCCAAATCCTAATCAAAGGATAGCTCAAAGGCTGAACCACAACCAACTATCATTTGTTTTAAGTCAAACACATTATGTCTTTCGGATCGTCCGAAGTTTTAAAGGCTAGGCATGTGGTAACACTTGTCTAACTACGTTCAAAAATTTATCTCTAGCAATTAATCCTTTTGGAGTTGGCTGACTCATAAGAAGATTCCTTTGATTGCCCTATAGTGGAATGGGGCCTCAAAGTTAGGCAGTTCTCATTTTTTAGGTGCAGGTATGGATGAGGTTTTGGTGGTGTTGGTCAACACAGAACTGATGGGTTAGGTTATGACTTGGTGTCTTGGTTTTGGGCTAATGATGGTTTGGGCTTGGATTTGTTTGAATGGGAAGGTCTGACCACTTAAGCCGCCCACTCGGGTTTTTAACTTACGCTGGTTTTTTTTTCTTTTTATTATTTTTTGTTTTATTTTATTGTTTTTTTTTATTTTTTTATGAGTGGTAGGCGAGGGACTAATAGGATGCCTTTTCGAGTTTTCATCCTAAAGTCCTTTTAGGCATGTACTTCTTAACAAAATCAGAATTCACGGGGTTAGGCGGGTTACTGCCATCCATCTTGGTTAAGATTAGAGCTCCTCTAGAGAATACGCATTTCACCATGTATGGCCTTTCCTAATTTAGGGTCTATTTTTTGCAAGTATCTTTATGTATCAGAAGAATTTGTTTGAGCACCAGGTCACCTCCTCGGAACTAACAAGGATGGATCTTCTTGTCATGGGCTCTTATCATGCACTTTTAATACATCTGCCCATGACAGATGAGTTTGATCCTTTTCTCTTTGATGAGATTAAGTTGCTTGTATCGGTTTTAAACCATTCAGCCTCTTTAAGCTGCGATTCCATCAAGATTCTAAGTGAACGGATTTCAACTTCAATTAGCAAGACAACCTCCATGCCATAGACCAAAGAGATCGGGGTGGCACTCGAGGAAGTTCATATTGCTGTGCGATAAGCTTGTAAGGCAAAAGGCAACTTCTCATGCCAATCCTTGTACATCTCAGCCATCTTTTCAACTATCTTCTTGATATTCTTGTTAGCTGCTTTAACTGCTTTGATCATCTTTGGATGGTATGGGACAGAGTTTTGATGCTGAATCTTGAACTGAGAACTGATTGGTTGCATTATTTTGTTTTTCAGGTTGCATGCATTGTGAGTGATGATCTATTCAGGAAGACCATGTCTACAATGATGTCTCATTTCACAAATTTGTACACGACAAATCTGGTGACGTTGGCATAAGAAGTTACCTCTACCCATTTGGTGAAGTAATTGATTGTGACCAAAATGAAGTGATACCCATTAGAAGCCTTAGGGGTAATCGGTCCAATCATATCCATGCCCTAAAAAGAAATGGGCCATGGAGCTATTATAACATGTAGAGGTGTCGGTGGGACATGGATCTTGTCAGTGTAGATCTGACATTTGTAACACTTTCGAGAGACAATGCAATCCTTTTTGAGAATCAATCAATAATAATCAGGCTGTATGATTTGTCTTGCCATTCGGTGTCTATTAGCATGTATACCATAAATCCCTTTGTGAACTTCTTCTAGTATTCTTTTGGCTTCAGAGGCATCCACGCATCGGAGTAACAACTAATCCCAACCCTTTTTGTACAAAATTTGACCATCCAAAATGAAGTTTGCAGTTAATAGTCTGATGGTTTTCTTATCAGCTTCGGTGGCACATTTTAGGTACCATTGATTCTTGATGTAATGAAGGATATCATGATACCATGGCAAAATGTCTTTCTCTACTTGAACATTCTAGCAATGTGTCAAGGTTAAATAGATACTTATTTAGATAGAAGCAATGTATGATTCTCAATTGGCTTTAAACATGGAAGATAAAGTGGCTAAGGCATCAGGGATTTAGTTCTTTTCTTGAGGTAGATGTTGAAAGCTAATATCATCAAACTCTTTCCTGAGCTCTGGTATCAAATTCCTATATTAGATCAGTTTAGCATCACGTGTTTGCCATTCTCCCTTCAGTTGGTAAATGATGAGGGCTGAATCTCCAAGCACTTGTAATGTTCGAATGCCCCTTTCAATGGCTGCCTGGAGTCCCATGATGCAAGCCTCATATTCAACTATGTTGTTAGTGTAGTCAAAGTTTAATTTGGATGTGAAAGGGTAATGGTTTCCCTCAAGCGAGATGAAAATTGCCCAATTCCATGCCCTAGTGCATTTGAAGCTCCATCAAAGTATATTTTCCATGACTACCTGCACTTGACAATGTTCTTTGCTTCGGATATGCACATCAAGTCTCCATTAGGAAACTCAAAGTTTAAAGGCTGATAGTCATTTATGGCTTGACTAGCCAAAAATTCTGCTATTGCACTGCCTTTAATGGCTTTCTGGTTCACATACAGAATGTTGTACTCAGAAAGCATAACTTGCCATCTAGCTAATCTCTAGACAAGGCAGGGGCTTTGCACAAATACTTGATGGGATAAAGCTTGACGATTAACCATGTAGTGTGGTAAAGCATGTATTGCCTTAACCTTTGAGCTGTCCAAGCTAAAGCACAGCATAGCTTCTATACAAATGAATAATTATTTTCATATTCTATAAATTTTATGCTCAAGTAATAGACAGCCTATTCCTTGTTTCCTATTCATCATGTTGTCCTAATACACAGCCCATCAGCTTGTCTAGGATCAATATATACAAGATTAGTGGTCATCTGGGCACTAATGGCATAAGTACTAAAGGGTTTGAAAGGTAATGTTTAACCATATCAAAAGCTTTTTGGCATTCTTGATTCCATTCTCTAAGATTTTGTTTTTTTTAGCAACTTAAAGATTGGATTGCATTTGTCAGTCAACCAAGATATGAATCGGGCTATGTAGTTCAGTCTTCCCAAGAAACTTCTCACTTCTTTTTGAGTTTGAGGTGGTGGTAGGTTTTAGATAGCCTTAACCTTGTCAGGATCCACCTCTATTCCTTTCTTGCTCATAATGAACCCTAATAATTTACTGGAGGTGACACCAAATGTGCATTTAGTGGGATTTAGCTTGAGCTAGTATTTGCAAAACCCTTTAAAGAGTTTTCATAGACTGGCAACATGTTCGCTCTCTTTTGTTGATTTGTTGATCATGTTACCCACGTAGACCTTTATTTCTTTATGCATAAGGTCATGGAACAATGTTACCATAGCCCTTGGGTAAGTTGCCCCGACATTTTTTTAACCCGAAAGGCATCACTTTATAGTAGAAAGTTCCCCACATGGTCACAAAAGTGGTCTTTTCCATGTTTTCAGCTGCCATTTTGATTTGATTATAGCCCGAGAACCCATCCATGAAAGAGAATAGTGCATTTTTGGTAGTGTTGTCTACTAAGATATCAATATGAGGTAGAGGAAAATTATCCTTAGGGTTGGTTCGACTCAGGTCCTTGTAGTCCACACACATTTGCGCTTTACCATCATTCTTAAAAACTAGGACTATGTTGGCTACCCATTTAGGATATCTGGCTACCTCAAGAAATCCCACTTCAAATTGTTTCTTGACTTCTTCCTTGATCTTAAGGAGCACTTCTGGTTTCATCCTCCTTAACTTTTGCTGGATTAGTTTGCATTCAGGTTTGATAGGAAGTTTATGAACTACAATATTGGTAACTAATCCAAGCATGTCTTGATAGGATAAGGCAAACATGTCTTGATATTCCTAAAGGAGACTTATTAGTTTAATTTGAGTTAATGGCTTTATGGAGGTTCTGATTTTAACCTCTTTTCAGTCTTCCTGTGTTCCAAGGTTTATGGTTTTAGTGGATTCTTCATGAGGTAATATTTGTTTTTCTTCCTATTTAACTAGTTTCAATAGGTCTAAGGGCATAGGGTTCTCTTCAGGGTCCTCTTTAGATTTGACCTCACCAATACAGATCGGTTGCTCCAAATCAATTCCTAAGGTTTCATTATGAACATTCATGTCACCTTTATTGGGGTACTTGAAAATATGGAAAAAAACAATATAGATGGAAGAAAAAAAGTCTAAGGTTGGCAAAAATAATGACCACAAAGAATGAATGCAAAATGCTTAGTCATTTTCATTGATAATACTTAATAAAAGCTACCCATACAAAGGATCCTACAATGCTTTTGGGAGAGAGCATGTAGGTTTAGTGTATAACGTTACTTTGAAATAGACTTGAACAGTATAGGAATCTCAGTCTCAGTCCTAACACTTACAATAAACCCTAAAAGGCACAGACGAATCTTCAGACTTGTAGTTTACATCTTTGGCTCGCTAATCGTATTGATGGAGATATCCTTGAATGCTTTGTTCAATATGAGCACAGCACTAGTAGAGCTAGTATTTACATGTCCCCCTAAGCAAAAACTTTTCCAAAGTGGTGGGAATATCACTGGCTCATCCTTCATGTCTTGTCTTAACGAATGAGCCGTTCTTGCTTCACGGTTCTTCTGAGCTTGCTTTCCGTTCTGCTGTGCATTGGGCTTGAATCCTAACCCCCTTTTGTCAATTTGGTTGACCACTTTCAATGCTTTAGCAATTCCTTGAAGGCATTTTCTGAGTCTTTTTCCAACATGGGCACCTTTACCCATAGTTAACTTTAAACCCATGTAAGTGCTCTCTGATAGGTGAGGCTGGATTATTGGCAATCCCTCTTTAATATAAGTAGCATTGATGAACTCAAAAGCTTGGAAAAAAGATTTCGGGATATCTTCATCAGGTTTAAGATATGGGGCATCAATTGAGGTAGCAACAATGATATCTTCTTCCCCTCCAATACTGACAACTTTATTCTTGATGACAAATTTTAACTTTTGGTGCAAAGATGATGGTGCTGCCTCAGCAAAATGAATCCACGGCCTTCCCAATAGGCAGTTATATGATGGAGCAATGTCCATCACATGGAAGTCAACTTCATAAGTACATGGACCGATTTGGAATGGAATGGTGATGTTCCCAACAACGTTCTGATAAGTTCCATCAATAGGGAGCTTGCTCAAGCATGACATGGGCATTACATTTAAAGCTGACCTATTATCACTGAGCACCTTAGGCAACGTGGTGCCTTTACAATATGTGGTGATATGGAGGGCCTCATAATTTCCTCTTCCTCCATGTGGGATTTCATCATCGCTGAAAAATATGTAATTGTCGATAGTGAAGTTGTTCACTAGGTGATCTAACTGACCTATAAAGATGTCGAAAGGGACGAAGGCCTTATTCAAAACCTTAAGGAGGGCATTCCTGTGAGCTTTTGAATTCAACAACAGTGATAATACAGATATCTTGGTGGGTTGTCTGTTCAATTAATCGATGATGCCATATTCACTATGCTTGATGAATTTGAGGAATTCTATAGCTTTTTTCTTGCTCATTGGATCCTTGATAACTATCAAATCTAAGTTCTTAGTTGTAGACTTCAGTGCTTGGGAAACGAGATTAGCATTCTCTAGCTGAGTGCTATTTTTTTATGCTCTCAAGGCATAACATCAGTCGCTCTGAGTTAGGTGACTTACCCTTGAAAGGTCAATGCTTGCTACTTGCTGGCTAGATTCTCCGATGATTAATGTTTTGCTTTTATAGTTCCAAGGAACTACCTTATCATCTTTGTATAGAAAGGGAGATGGAAGTTAAATAATCACCTTTGACGGAGGCTAAATAGGGTCAACTTTAACTCTCGGTCGATTATTATACAAAATCAACGACCTTCCAATCCTGTAAGGGAGATTGCCCTCTTCTTCTTCTAGTGCATTGATGGATGATGTTGCATTGTAGACTCAGTATACGAGGTTTGCTTTTCATCATAGAATTCAATGCTACCCTCATTCATTATCCTTTGAACCATTGTGCAAAACTCTTTACACGTCTGAAGAGTATGGCTGCAAACAGTATGGAATTCATAGAAGTTGTTTATCCTTCCCTCTGTCTTCTTGGTTACATTAAGTAGCTTAGCTTGCACCAGGATTTGCTAAACCAAATTCATTAGCGTTTGAACTTCTTCTATGTTTTCCATAATCTTGCAGTTTTCTTCAACAATCATCTCCTTTAGATCTAACTCAGCACAAGTTAGAGATGAACTGGCTTCAGTGCTGGATTTTGATTGCTTACTAGCCTTTATCTTTCAAATCCTTTTGTCTTTGCAAATACTTTTTCTTCTCAATTCATTCTTCATGGCCTCATCGATCCTCCCACAGAGATGACCACATCCGTAAAGTTTTTTGAGAAGCTTCTTGCTACTTTTTCGTAATAAGAGGCTTAAAATGTGCTAAGGAATCTAACCATCACCTCTTTTTCTATTAGTAATGGATGAATCTTAAGCAGTTTCCTCCATCCATCTTGCAACGTATTGCCTAAAACTTTCATTAGCTCTTTTCCTCATGTCCATAAGAGATAGACAACTAGAGATCTAACCATCGGTGGGTCTATCCTTGTCAGTAGCATTGATAGATGGATCATCATATCCACCCTACTCATTGTAGAACTCAATTTCGAACCAATCCATCATCCCTTGGACTATCTTCAAGAATGATGGACAACATTGCAAGTCGTGTTCTTGACTGCAATGGCAGCAAGATGTATCAATGACATTTCTTCTTTAACTTTCTTATTTGTTACTATTTTAATTTTCACGAAAGCCTACCAGACTTTACTCATTAGGGTTTTGACTTCAGCTACACTTCTTTTAATTCGATAGCCTTTTTCATCAATTACGTATTCACTCTTGGTTCAGTGTGATTAGGGAATGGGTTGGCCCCTACTTGGGTCCAGGACCTTGCTCAATCTTGATCACTTCTTTTTCTAGTAAACCCAGCACCTTTCTTTTGAAAGAAGTGTAATTCTCAATGGAGTGGCCTTGTGCTCCCACATGGTATTCACAATAAGCGTTCTCATCATACCATTTGGGGTACGGTGTTGATCTTGGGTTCATGAATACTGGAGCCACTAGTTTGCCTGCCAATAAGTGAGAGTAGATTTTTTTTTTCAAGTAAGGGAGTGGCTCAAAGTGCTCCCTTTCTCAGAATGCTTGTTGGTTATTCAAAGCTTTTGCATTATGCATATTACGAGGCTATGCATTCTGGGCCGCAATTTGCATGAGATTTGGTGCAAAGCTCATTACAGGAATGAACCCATTAGTGTGGACTGGTTGCGATGCTGATGAGTAAGGGGTAAAACCTATATTCAACGTGCTTAAGAAGTACATAAGCTATGCTAGATACAGACTTTGATTAAACTTAGCACGATTCTCACCTAGCGTATTCACTTCCCTCTCCTTACCTTTATTTACTGTCTTTTTAACTGATCTAGATGCTTCCTTGACAGATATCCTACCACTCTTGATGTCGTTCTTAATCATTTCACCTGATATAACAATATTAGCGAAATTTTTCATAGCGCTTCCTACTATCCTTTCGTAGTAAGGAGCTCATAAGGTGCAACAAACATAACTGTCATTTCTTTTTCAGTTAGAGGAGGGTGAACTTAAGCTGCCTCCTCTCTTAATCTCTAAGCATGCTGTCTGAAACTCTTAGAAGATTTCTTCTCCATGTTCATAAGAGAAGGACGATCTAAAACCCAATCAGACACATGCTTATATTGTTCAAGGAATGCGCATGCCAAGTCTACCTATGTTTGAATTCTTACAGGATCAAGCCCTATGTACCATTGAAAGGTTGCCCTAGTCAGGCTATCCTAGAAGCATTGATCAGTAGCTTCTCATTCTCTTCGTGTCCCCCCATTTTATGATAGCACATGCGAAGATGGGTAGTAGGTCAGTAATCCCATTGTATTTTTCAAAATTAGGCACTTTAAACTTGGGCAAGATGACGAGGCTCAAAACTAGCCCTAATGACTTTGCGTCTATGATTCCAAATTTGTTATTTCCTTCCACAGCTTGAAGACACTTCTCTAATGAGTGATACTTGTCCAAGTCCTCATCATTTTTTGAGGGCCTCTTTGTTTTCTCTTGCTCCATGTGCTCATCGAAGTCCGGGACCATAGGCCTTGATGGTGAAGAGCCCGCGCCTTGAAATCCTTAAATTAAATGGGTTGCAGGATTGATATAAATAAATGGTTGGGATGGTGGAATGTTCATCACCGAAGGGTGTTGCATATGTCATGCCCTTTCTCGAGCATTAGTGGCCTTAGTACCAACATTCAAATTGCTTTCAGGGTAGGCTGGTTCTTTTTTCATCTCGACTATACTCGTTTGCCCTTTTTCCTTCAATGCATTGGATAGCAATTTGGTTAGCTCAGCGATCTATGCTTGAAGTTCCTCATTCTTACAGAGTACCTACTCTTGGGACTCCTTATACATGAGTTTGAGTCTTTCAATGCGGGCATGGTGATTATCTTCCATCGCTTTTTGATGATTGCGAGTGTTGTACCAATGATGAACTGTAGATTACGTGTTTTAGATCACCTTCACTTTAAATTATTTTTGGATTAGGCCTTCATGGTATGTTCATGCATATGTTTGATGCAATGAGGATGAATGAATAAAAACCATGAAAGGATTAGGTTAGTTATGCAATTGTAAACAAAAAATAATAATTGGATAAAAGGACAGCTCCACCAATAGCATCTTTCACTAAAGCAACGAAATGTCATAATTACTTGTGATTACATTCAAAAATGCCTGACACAGTTACATTCCTTGATTACATGGTCCAAGAAGTACAACAACTTTTATTCATAGGCTCCGGTAGGCAAGATATCACATGTCAAGGATTGAGCTACATCCATTATCCTCTTGACCTCTAATTGAGCTGCCTGGATCTGCTCTGTGAGATGACAGCAATAGTCCTAATGGTTTTGGCATGCATGATCAACCACTTGAAGCCATTCTTACTCCCGCTGTTCTAAAGCTCTCGCTAGTGCATCAACTTGGTCTTAGTGAGCTTGAAGAGAATGCTCTAAGTCTTGGATTCTGAGTGTCAGAACTCTATTTTCGGACTAGTTTGCTCTTAAATCCCAAACTCGAGCCTCTAACCGTTGATTCCTTCTATGATAAGTTGATGCAAGAGCCTAGGCTCTAACAAGCTTCTCCATATTGGCCTCAACAGCTTCTCTTCATTCGTGTAGCTCTTTCTCGAGAGTAGTAATTTATGTCTTCCACTTGACTGATGACTTTCCAAGCCTTCGAGACTTGCTTTCTTTGTTAAGGGCCACATAGTCTCTTTTCAAACTCTCAAGATCCTTCTTGAGGTGGTTTTTCTCCTTAACAGCCCTACTCATCTTGCCATCCCTGAGGTAGAGATCCATTTTCAATCGACTATTTTCCTCTTTTAATCGAGTAATCTCTTTAACAAAGGTTGCCTTCTCTTGTTTGAACTCTCGCTTAAGCAATTCAACCTTAGAGGGAAATTCATCAACTGGCATTTATAATGTCCTAATACCAAACAAAGGTACGGCATCATTAATGTGATGGATCCTCCATTCATCATATCCTGGGGTCATACTACTCATTCTCCAATATCTGTTCATGCAACAGGTTTGCTTCAATGCTTGAAAGGCTAGCTGGACTTTTGACTTGTAGTCAGGCTCACCATAACCAAAATCCCATAACTCTAAGTCTTGGATGAAGGGGATGAATTAATGGCACTAGAATTGTCAAAGAACTAAAAATGGGGCGTAGCTAGTATTTCCCTATAATCCTATGAGCGGTACACAGTTGTAATCTCCACATCGGCATATGACTGCTTATGGAAAAACCAAGAGGCCTTCCATGTTACCTTCTCCGCCTTGAGGTTTCAAAATTTTTGGATCCATTGCTCTTCAGATTTGTCTTAAGGCCATTCCTTCTCAAGTATCTTAAAGATAAGGCTAAAGCCGGGTAAGAAGTAGTGCGACATCCTACTTTCTTCTAGGCTAAAGTGATTGATGAGCCAAATGTGAAGGAAAGGTGCACATCCGATGAAACAGCCCGTTCCTATTTTCTTATAAAAATTAAGAGCTCGAATAGTTTCGGCAAGGATGGCCAATGCTAAATTAATGCTATAGCACAAGCGAGAAAAGACATTTACTACCATAGCTTCAACATAGCCTAATGTCTTTGGGAATATAACTGACCATATATTGCCAAAGAGTGGATATCTTGGATTTTTTGGATGTCAATGGTATTCGCCATTACTTCTCTCAAACTGGTCCATGAAATGCACTCATTATTCCCCTTTGTTTTGATATGACTCTCAATCCAAGACTCTGTTGCCCCGAGGATTTGAATCAACTTAAAGGTTAGAGGATTCAATGCTTTGTAATATATCACGTTGACCTTTGCCCTTTCAATGTTGAGTAACGCAGTGTATTCATCAACCGTGGGGACTAAGTTTCATGATTGAAAGTGAAATACAGATATGCTGGATTCCAAAACTGAGAGGCCATTTGCAACAAGCTGACATCCAAACAAACTAGAAGTAGAAGAGCAATATCTTCATATCTCTTAGTGAATGATTCTTTTTCAATACTATCCTAATTAATCCATATGATCCTTAAATCTTGCCAATCACATTGATGGTACCTATCTTGATCTTTTCATGTACTATTTAGGCATGCCCCAGTTTTAAAATATCATCGTCTTCACGCTGTTAGAGCTTTGACCATGCTCAGACTTCTTCAAAGGGTTTTAACTTTGAAGTGAATGGTTGCTCAATGACAGATGCCCCTTAGTGAACACTGATCCATTAGAGCCAATTGTCCCATGATGACAGTAATTATGATGAAATGATGCATGGTGAAAAAGAAAAACAAAAAGAGAATAAGTTAGTAACCAATACGAAATAATAGGCAAAAGGTAAGAAATGGAAGTAATCACAAAATTTACACCTAGAATAGGCGGTACGATGCCTAAGGTAGATAAGATGATCACAAATGTTAAGGCATTAAACAGGCAACATATTGGCATACCCGTATGAAAATTTTTTCTTCACGATGTAACATAATACCTCACAAGGATTAAAACGACCATCTAAATGGTGATGTTCGTTAATCACCACACATGCTAAGCCGTCATTCAGGCAGCATGATGGCCTATCTTGGTCAGATATGACTATTTGAAGATGGCGTTGCAGGTAATGGCATTCACTTGTACTGATCCACTTATAAAAGAGGATTTTCCATCGAACATAATGGCATATCCTAAAGGAATGATCATGAAAATAAAAAGACAAATATGGGTGACAAGGTTCACCCATTATTGCTCGTGTAACCAATGGTATGTAGGAGTAAAGATAAGAAATGTTTCCCTAAGTGGCCCTAATCTTTTGGTTATTCAAGCAGCCTTCAGTATGGTTTGACACGGTTTAGCTCGTAGGGTTCACTGCATGGGTTTAAGTTGACTCTTATTTCAGTATCTGAATCATTCCTTTGTCCGGTAAGAAAAGTCGAGGCACCCCAATCCTAGGCCTATCATGGGTTTGGCAAAATGGGTTCGATCTGGTGGATGTATTTCCTTATGCAAGTGTGGAGGGGTACTCACAAGAGACATAAGTAGTTTACATCCTGGAAGGTCTTGCCATGCCTATGAGGAGGGTTACTCATAAAGGCAGATGGCTTACTTCCTTCTAAAAATTAGGATACTAACCACACCATGGTCTCTGGTAGGAATCTAGTGCAAATGCAAGTGCACGGTGTGTGTTAAGGAAACAATCAAACCTTTTTGTTTCACTCCCATATTACCGTATTTGTTTGAATCAATATTTATTTGGGCACAAATATCCCCAACAATCATAAAACAAAAAATAAACAATAGAGATTAGTAGGCAAAAAATAAAAGAGAATTATATCTAAATAATTATGGAGACCAAAAAACCAAGAACCAAGTGAAAAGTAGCTAGTTATAGGCCTAACTCTCTAAAATTGTCCCCAGTGGAGTCACCAAGCTGTTGGCACGTGCTAGGCCTTTAAAACTTTGGACGATCTGAAGGGCATAGCATTCTCAACTTAAAAATAAATGGTGGTTGGTTATGGTCGAGCCTTTGAGCTATCCCTTGATTGGGATTTGGATTAGGCGTGATGATATGAAGGGGGCAGGGACCATCGCATGAGTCATTCATCCAATTAGACTCGAATGGCCACCACGAAGTGGCCATAAACTTGGAGTCTATTTAGTCTCTATTTAGATATAATCCTCTTTAATGCATGAAGTTTTAGAAAATATGAATCCAGAGTTTTTTAATAAGGACAATTAGATCACCTGTGCGCCTCAGAGATGTTAGGAACATAAGGATTTTTAATGAAAATTATGTTCGGAATTAATTTTAAAAATTGGATGTTTCGTATTAGGCAATGGAGAGATACCAACACGAAACATCGCCTCATAAATTTCATTAGAAAATGAATTTTAAATATGATACACAATAACATCACAAAAGTAAACAAGTTAGTGAGGCAAAAAATAAGAAATATAATAATATCATAAACAAGCAATCACAAACAAAAGAACATAAAAAAAGAGGGGCGATCGAAATGTATCTCATAATTACCTTCAATTACTGAAGGATAACTCGGATGACAATTTTAGAGACCGATTTGGATTCAGTGGTAATTTGAAGAACAAAGACAATTTTTATGAAAAGAGTTTAAGGCATCCGGAAGAGATAAAATTTTAAGTTTTTGAGGTAAAACGGGGTTGGAATATCCCCTCGGAGAGGTAGGGTTGGAGTTTCCCCTAAAACAGAGTTACGAAAATAGTTAAGAATAAAGAAAAAATTTTATTATTATTTTTAAAAAAAATAAGGTTGGAGTACCCCCTCAGAGTAGTGGGGTTCGAGTATCCCCAAAGTTAGGAAAACATTTAGGAACAAGGAGAAAATTTAAACTTTGATTAAAAAACAAGGTTGAAGTATCCCCTTTGAGTAGTGAAGTTGGAGTATCTCCACTAGCGAAAATTTTAAAATGAATTTTATTTATTTTAGCCTTGATCCAAGTCAAAAAGGGTTGGTGTTGTGAGGGAGACTAAACGGGTGCATTTCAAGACATCCGGACGTCTCGATAAAAAGAGATTAAAAAATTAGGTTGAAAACAGGGGCCACCATCATGTCATCTCCATTTCCAAATTTTTTTTAGGTGTATTCGAAGACTTCAAAGAGTAAAGGAGTTATTGTTGGAAAGCCAGCTCAACAAGGTTTAATATAAAAATATTCCAAAAACTCTCGAAAATCACTTTCTAGTGAAATTAATTTTTGAAGTTAGGTTCGTCTCAGCTCTAGCAGCATGTAAAATTAAAAGGGCATGATGGATTTCAAAAAAAATCATTCTACGCTTATCCGGGATCATTAGATCATGGATAATACCTTTCCAGAAAGGAAATTTTGTGAACTTTTTTGGAAAAATATCTAGAAATTTCGTAAAAATCATCTAATGAGACGAAATGGCCCCAAACAGAATGTTGCACATTGGTTCTAGGGGTTTCGGATAGCAAATGTTCGAAAAATCATAACTCCCTTGTCCAGGATGATCTGTGGGCAAATAAGACACCATTAGAAAGGTTATTCGATGCCTTTAAAGGAAAAATATTATAAAAATCAAAGGAAATATTTTGTGACTTGAAAATAATTTTTCAAGGTTGGACTACAATGCTGCTAGAGCAAAAATAAGGGGATTATTCAATATTACAATTTTTTTGAAGATAGCTCAGGCCTAGGATATCCGAACATTCGCAACAGAAAGTAACACAGGCTTCATTAGTTCATTCCACAATCCCAGAGTAGTTTGGGATGATCGAACAACTCGTTAACCATGTCACCAAAATGAACATAAGACTCAAGATCAAGGTTTAATACTAAAAGGGATTTCTTTTTTTTTTTTTTGAAAATAAACATATTTCACCATGAAATCCAAAGCTGAAATGTTGATTTACCCCCAAGATCGGGAGACCAATTTAATGAAACCATTAAGTCCATGCTATTCTTCATCTACTAGAGGTAGCATGAACTTAACTTGGAGATTTTTCTAAAAATCAGTTTGTAAGAGACAAGCAAGAATTTTAATAGAGATATCATGAACAAAATACAGCAAATACAAAGATAAACATGGATTAAACATGCAAACAAGCAAAGATGACATTTTGACATGGAAATGGGTGACATAGATGAAAGAAGATGACAAATAAGGTGCATGGAGATGATATAAACATGTTTATACAACGCAGTGAATTTTGGAGTTGTCAAGACAGCATTTTTATTTCATGAGCCTCCTTAAAACATAAGAAAAATATTTGAACATACTAAGACACATTAAGGTGACCATTTAAATATGAAATGGATATGCGAATATGAAAGGAACATGGCAAAATATGCATAAAAAGAGGCTGTATGATCATGACAATGAAGCATGGTGAGTTTATATATCTAATAACATCAAAATGTTAAGAAGATCATCAAGATCCTAGGACTACCACAACCAAGGCAACAAAGATGCATGGGAGTATTAGGACGGTCATGGCAACATGAAGGGTTCACTAAAATGAAATGGATGATCAAAACAGAAAATATATGGAATGAGGTAAAAAAATATACTACCAAAGGCTTAAAGTTTCCTCCTTTTTTAAGGCAGTGACTTTAAGCTCAGTTTCTTCCCTCTTTTTGCTATTGTTTAGCAAGAAAAGGGTTAAAGGAAGAAGCTTTATGGTAATATGGTTGCTGATAAGGTGTTTTGAGGATGAATATATGTGAAAGGTTGAGTTTTTAAAGGTGTTATGGTGATGGTTTTACGGAGCTATGGGAATGGAGGTTAGTTAAAGGTGAACGGCAATGGAATAGTGTTTTGGTGAGTTTTTGAAGCTAAAGTGGCTGGAGGATTTATGGGGATGGATGATGAGTTTTTCTAGGATTGCTGGAGAGCTTCTTTGATAGTTGAGAGAGTTTTTTTTTTTTTTTTTGAGATAGTTGGTAGTTTTTTTTATTCAATGTTCAGCCATCTTTTTAGAAGACAATGCAAAGGGTTTTTTTTTTTTTCCTTCTACACCAAGGGACATATCCAGCTGCCATGCTCATTTGACTCTCTTCTTATTGGTTCTGCCATGCTGAACAAGGAGGCAGAAAGGCTGTAAAAGCCGACAACTGGAGGTATGCCTGCCATACCCTCTTACACCCATATATCTTATGAAAGTGACCTTTGTCATTAATTGTTTGGGCTCCAAAATTCCAAAATTCCAAAATTTTGTTTGAATCTGTTATTGAACCCATAATTGAGGTTTGCAATGTTTTATGATAGTTCCTTGGTGCAAAAACATGTTTAAATTAGGTTTTCAAAGGCTAAAAAATGGCTTGAACTAGGCATTTTCTTTAATACGGCCCATAGGCATTTTAGACCTTCCCCAAAAAATTTTTCGCATGGCCCCGTGTCGCTTAACAGTGCCTGGCGACATGGCGCCAGGCAGCCGTCCCCCAGCATTTGTTTCTATATTTTGATTTTATCATCTTTTACCTAGCTCCTAAGATGCCAAAAACTGGTTCAGACAAAATGAGGTGTCTATATTATTCAAAAAATAATAAAAAATTAAAATATATTTTATATTAAATTTTAAAATATTAAAATAATATATGTTATATATAATATACTATATATTATATATAAATTATATAATACATATTATATTAATATATATTATACAATAAAAATGAAAGATATTTTATATTAAATTATTTAAAAATAAGAAAAAAAAATTCTATATTAAATTTTGAATTACTATTTAAAAAAAATAATAATAATTAAAAAATATTTTATATTAAATATCAAATTATTATATAAAAATAAAAAAAATTATATTAAATCTAGAACTAATATATAAAAACAATATCTAAATATACGAATGACTATGACTAAATGTATGAATGACTATAACTAAATATACGGATGAGTATAACTAAATGTACGAATGATTATAACTAAATGTACGAATGATTATAACTAAATGTACGACTTAACATAACTCAATGTATGATTCGCTATAAATAAATGTATGATTCACCATAATTAAATGTATGGATAAGTATAACTAACTGTTCGAATGACTATAACTAAATATTATTTTTATATGTAATATATATAATTATCTATATTATATATAATATGTGGCGGGTCAGTTCCCCTGACTTATGTAATATATATTAATTCGAAATTTAATATAAAATTTTTTATATTAAATTATTTCTAAATAGTAATTTCAAATTTAATATGAAATATATTTTTATTTTTTATTATCTGTAAATGATAATTTAAAATTTAACATAAAATATTTTTTATTTTTAAATAATAATTTAAAATTTAATAAAATTATTTTTAATATTATATTATATATAAATACTATTTTTGATAATATAATTTATATAATTTATATATTTATATGTAATTTATGTATATATTTCTTACCAAAGGAGCTGGCTCTCCCATTATAGCATAAGTGAGCAACAGTAAAAGGATGAAATCGAGGATAAAAGGAATCTGTCTATTAATAATTTTGTTAATTCCTTATTTAAAATTATTCTCATAATTTCACTCTTTTGTAATAATTATAGGTTTATTTACTTTTTTGGAATTCATCCTGGGACCCTTTGCCATTGATCGTACGTTTATTGATTGAATTACCTACCAAAGATCGATTGAATTACCTACCAAACTTTTTAAAGCTATTTCTCTTTATGCGTTTTTACGTTTAATAAATTTGATGATATTTGATATAATTATATTAATATTATAATATATAAAATTAAAATAATATAAATAAATTTTTAAAATTTATATAATACGAATTATAAATATATATCAAAAAAAAATAAGAAAAAAGAATGTAAGATTAAGAAAAAAAAAAAAAAAGCCACCAAAACCTTATTATACTCTTCATTTCTTTTTCAATTTTCAATCCTAGCCTAACCAGTGTCGGTTTGAAAATTTTGAAGGAAGCTCCTTAGAGTGAGCATCTCCTCAGCCCATCAGAGAGCTTTCAACTTAGAAGAGTTTTAATTTTTTTTTAATTTTTAAATATTTTTATTAAAATATTTTAAAAATTAGTATTTTTAACTATTATCATATGATTTTATTATTATGTAAATTATAAAATTTAATTTTTTACTAATAAAGAGTATATTTATCATAAAATTAATTTTTTATTAATAAAATATAATTATTACTAATATATTCAAATAAATTATTAAAATAAAAAATAAAATTTTTTTACACTAAAAAATTACTATATAAATTAATTTCTTGCATATATAATATATTTCATAAAATATAAAAAATAATTTTGAGAAAATTATAGCTAATTTTCTTAAAAGGATGTTTTATATAATATATCACATATTTGGTAATGTTCTTATCTAAAACTTGTAATATTTGTATGTAATTTGATAATATTTGTATGTAACAAATTACATGCAAACATTACATTCAAAGATTCCTTAAATAAATGTATTATATATAATACAAAATACATATAAATATTAAGCAAATTGTAATATTTATATATTAATTCGAGATTTAATATAAAATTTTTTATATTAAATTATTTTTAAATAGTAATTTTGAATTTAATATGAAATATATTTTTATTTTTTATTATCTGTAAATGATAATTCAAAATTTAACATAAAATATATTTTTATATTTTATTATTTTTAAATAATAATTTAAGATTTAATAAAAATATTTTTGATATTGTACTATATATAAATACTATTTTTAATAATATAATTTGTATAATTTATATGTTTATATATTTATATATATTTATATATGCCAGGAGAGTGGGTTCTTGCCAACGGAACTGACTCTCCCATTATAGCATAGGTGAGCAACAGTAAAAGGATGAAATCGAGGATAAAAGGAATCTATTTGTTAATAATTTTGTTAATTCCTTTTTTAAAGTTATTTTCGTAATTTCTCCCTTTTGTAATAATTATAAGTTTTTTTTACTTTTTTGGAATTCATCCTGGGACCCTTTGCCATCGATAGTACGTTCATTGATTGAATTACCTAACAAACTGTGATTGAATTACCTACCAAACTTTGAAAAGCTATTTCTCCTTATGCGTTTTTAA